>JAVJIF010015145.1:0-92925 GCA_038442645.1 Agave tequilana
GCTTTATATACCCCATCTCTTTAGGGTTTTTCGCTAAGAATTTTAAGGGAAAATTTTCATACTTTCAAGTGTTTATTTACAAGTTTCAAAAGTGTTTAAAGCTTTAAAAGATTTGATCTTTGGTTTATAGGTTTGGAAAATCATTTTGAAAAGGAAATTCTTTGGGAATTGATCTGATTTTCATTATCTATTCTATCTAGAGTTTTCCCAATAGTTTTCTTTGAGTTTTTGATTTCCAAACACTTTGATTTTCACACTTGAGCTATATCACTCTATCCTTTCTATAGGATCTTTATTTGTGGGAAAATTGGTTTGTGGTTGAGATATACCACTTTGTTGTAACCCTCCTTGTGTTGAGATCCCTCTTGGTAGAGGATTGGATTGGTGGGAGTTCGGTACTCCGGTCTTCGGTAGACCTCTTGTAATTGGTGGAGTTCGGTACTCGGTCTTCGGTAGACCTTTGTAATTTCCTCGGTGGATTTAGTGGAAACCCTTCACGGTGGTGAAGGCGGGGACGTAGAGCTCGGTGCTCGAACCTCGAAACAAATCTTGTTGTTTGCGTTTGATCCATTGATTCTAAACTCTCTCTCTCTCTCTTTTTGTGCCTTGCATCTTTCATATTGTCATATTATTTACATGCTTGTGTGTTTGTATGCCTCATTTGTGCTTAACCACGAGAGCTTCATATAGCACCTCAACTCTTAATCAGAGGAATCAAGAGGAGTCAGTCCAGAGCCCTTCACCAGGAATTCGGCTACACTCGTTGGTTGCATTAAGTGTAGTTGCAATTAAGTTTTAATTTTCGCATTTAGTTCATTAGATTAGCGGTACACCTATTCACCCCCCCTCTAGGTGTACTTTCAACGACATCATTCCCCAGCTGGGGATTCTCATCATCAAGCACACTTCTTCAAATTCCCTTATGAAGAAGTATGCGTCCTCATATTCTAAGTCATGAAATCTTGGTAGAGTGTTTATGAATTGCAGTTTTAGCGCAAAGTTGTTATCATTTGCTTTTGGAAATCGAATACATGATGAAAGTGAGGTTCTTATCGGGTAGAACTTATCTTCGAGTGAAGAATTTTGAGCCATGATTGGATTCAAAACTGGTGGTAGAGTGGGTGTGTGCAAGGTGTTCCTAGCTAGATGAGATGAAGTTGGGTCCCTTGACCACACTTGCATGCAAGTTCACACCACAAACAAAAGGATCAAATAACAAACAAAGAAACAAACAAAAAAAAAAAATCAACCAAGCCTAGAGTAAGGTAGACCTGGACCTTGACGACTCCTAACTGGTCAAGTTCCAAGGGAGGTATATTGCAGCAACCTGACTATGAGCTAATTGGCCAGGTAGGGATAAAATTCAGTGGGAGGTAACCGTACATAAGCAACGAGTCTTAATTACGCTAAACCACTGAATCATTGAGGCTTAACCTCTTAATCCCCAATTCTTAGACACCGATTTGGCAAGAGTCTGATTTTCGTAACTTCCCCTAATAGTCAATTTCCTAATGAGTCTGAGATGTCCCTAGAGACCAAAGTCTATCAAATTTTAATTAGTCTTGTGTAAGTGAGTGCACTTGTAGATGGTTTTTGGGCCAAGAGAGGGTAATGACTTTCCCACCTTATACTGTTTATTGGGATTTGCCCTTAAAATCAATTTGTGCAATGTGCAGAATATTTAACAAGATAATACTCAAAGTGATAAATCACCCAAATGTTGATCATATTCAAAATGTAATGTGCACGTACCATGCTCCAGTACTCTTCAAAAGTAATTAAAAAATAAAATAGAAATAGACACATGCCCTAAAATGCAAGAGTTAAACCAATTTTTTGTTTAAACACCGAATAGATTACTATTGGGTTATTAGCAGCGTATAGAGTGAGGAAAACAAGAAATTAGTACTTGCAAAAAGCAGAATTTGCAATTTTAGCAGCACAGCAACCAAAATGGGTAAGTAGTCAACTCAAACAGCCGTGTTTGTGCGGCTATTCTCATGTTTGTGCGGCTGTTCTGAGAGCTTCTGAGCTCTGCTTTCATGAGCATAGTCTCAGAGCCACTTATATATATTTGCAGCAAAAATTTCCCTGGTACCTGCTCCTGCACATAGAAACAGAGAAGAAAACTTTAGCAAAATAGTGAAAAACCTTTCCCAATCCCCAGCAACGGTGCCAAAATTTGTTCGAGAGTGAAACCGTGTATGGAAATGTGTATTTGAAAATTAGTGAAAGTGCTTGTTGTGCTTTGGATTTCTCAAAACTACCGCAATAGTAATAATGGCTATGCAGGTTGAATCCGCAGGGATAGAAAGCGATAAAAGCTTTACCGTTGTTCACGAAAATATTAAAAGAGTTCTACTTCACAAGAAAAGTAAAAGAAAACTTAAAAGTGATGGAGATAAGGATAAAATAAAACAAGAAAAGAGAGATGTGGTTTAGTGAAGAAAAGAAATGAGAAATCAAAACAACACAAAACTAGACGTAGGAGTAAGAGCAGATGAAAACATGGTTGTGGCTGGATAAAAGTGATTTTGAAAATGAAAACGGAAATACGATCTGAAACTAAAAATCGAAAGCAAAAGAAATGGAGTTGAAGAAATTTGACTAAAATTAAAGAAAGTGAATTTTAGAAAATGAGAAGAAGTGAGAGTATGATTTTAAAAGGGAAAACACATGGCTAATTTTTTACTAATTGCTCTCACTAACCATACTAGCCTCTTTGATGATATTACCTCACTTTGGATCCTTGGCAATCACCTCCCCTGAATTCAAGAAGCTTTTCATACTATAACCCATATGATTGTTCTTCTCCATCAATCTTGCTTTATAAGGCAAAATTGAACATTACCTAATCAAGTTCCATTAGAAGACGAGAATAGAGTGCGAAGCAAGTGCATAATTGTATGAGCTAAAGGTGAGTAGATGAAATCAAACTTGTTTCACAAGCAAACTAGTGCAAATATTAGATCATCAAGAACAATTAGAATCAAGCAGGAAATAATAAAGTTAGTTACATGTTACCAAGTTAGAAGTTAGAACCCTTCATCATGAGCTATCCATGGTTCTTGCAAGAGTAAGGCCTTTGTGACGCTATTAAATTCATGTGAGTTATCAGTCAAAGAGTTAGTGGTTAGTGGGTTAATAGTTAATTAGCCATGCATGAAAGTTTAGCTAGTTATTGAGAAGAAGAACACTAGAGCAATCATGCTTTCAAGCTTACACTACAAGAAATTAAATTGCATGAATTGAAGAACTAGAACATAAAAGCAATCAAGAAATTAGAGAAGAAAGAAATGAAGAACTTGCATTGATTGTCACAATTCAATTACAGTAAATCGTTACCTCTCTCTCAATATTTCTTGATCTATTCTAAGCTAGAAAAGAAAATGAACAATTACAAGTGATTCTAAAAAAAATTCTAGAGAAAATCCTATCTTCTTCAAGCCCTTTGGCCTCTGGGTGATCCGGGGGTGTACATAGGCATCTGGGTAGCTAGGGTTTGATGGGACAAAGACATGTGGCCATAATCCAGACCATTGCTACTGATCCAGCAGCGCAAACGCGGCCAAAGCCGGGTTTGCGTGACCAGATCATAGCCAATGGATCTGATCTTTTGGCCAGTGTTTCTCGTAGCTTCCAAAAGCTTCCAGAGACTATTATCTTTTAGGGTTTATTCTTTTATTCTCTGCCTAGAGAGCTTCAGATTTGGGCCTTTCATTTTTGGATCTTCTAGAAGACTTGGAGTGCAAGAAATCTTCAAAAATCCTCTTTAAATAGCAAAAATCAGCCACATTCTCCTTTTTGCCCCTCTAGGTGAAATATCTGCACAAGCGAAACAACTCGGTTACGTAGCAGGGTTTTATTGAAAAATAAGTAGGGAAATGCGATAAAAAAAATGCAATTGTGATAACTAATACCTATACAAGAAATCCTACTCCAATCTTCATTTCGACCCGAATCTAAGTTGTCTCAGTACAGACAAACTCAGAAAGTGATGCAAGAAATCCACGATGGTGATTGTGAGAACCACTCAGGAGGACGCTCCTTAGCCCATAAAGTCATCAACCAAGGGTACTACTGGATCAAAATGTTTGAGAATGTCAATGATTACATGAAGAAGTGCCCACAATGTCAGATGTTCGCTCCAGTATCACACAGACCAAGCACTGACCTCCACATCTTGTGCAGCCCCTGGTCATTCATGCAATGGGGGTTGGACGTAGTTAGACCGCTCCCTTGAGCACACCCCCAGCTGTATTTCCTACTGGTAGCCACTGACTACTTCACCAAATGGGTTGAGGCGGTGCTACTCTCTGAAGTCATCAGGCAACAAATTGTCAAGTTCCTTTGGCAGAATATAGTGTGCCGCTTCGGACCCCCCCCACCATCATCTTCGATAACGGAACAAACTTTGCCAGCAAGTAAGTGGCCAGTTTCTGTGACAGGTACAAAATCACACATCGATTCTCCTTGCCCTATTATCTTCAAGGCAATAGCCAGGCTGAGATCAGCAATCGCACCATCCTCGATAACCTATGCAAAAGTTTGGACAAAGCTAAAGACAAATGGGCGAAGAAACTCTCCGGAGTGCTCAAGCCCTATATGACCACACAAAACCGGCGAACTCCATTCTCGTTGGCATACGAAACAGAAGCGATCATCCCAGTTATTGTCAGCATGATGACACTCCAAGTGGAAGGAGTGGTCTAAGACCTGAACGATGCCCTATGCCGCTTGATGCTAGTCACTCAAAGAAAGACGATAACAGGCTCAAATCCGTATCACAGCCTATCAACAACAAATCCGGGCAGCGCACCACAAGAAGGTGAAGTCTCAGGAATTCAAAGTCAGAGACCTGGTCCTAAAGCGCATTATTCAGAGCACGCAACAGAAGAATCAAGGAAAGCTGGGGCCCAATTAGGAGGATCTCTACCTCATCATCGCCCGGGAGGCAAAAGGTTGTGCACCATGGCCAATCAGGATGAGAATCAACTCATTAAGTATTGGAACTATTTTCATTTGAGGCGATATTATGTGTAAGTCGTGTAATAGTCATTGAAAAGATCATTTCTCTGCAACCTTAATCGCGTTTCACCCAACTCTGAATCTGCCCTGAGCATCATGCACAAGGTCAACAGCCTACATGAGTTTTCACCCTGACGATGACCCTTCAGGGGGCTCCTGAAAGATGGAGGCTCATCCACGTTGGATGCTCGGAGCCATCTTATATGGAATATACCTTGATAACTGTCCGAGCAGGTCAACAGCCTACACGGATTTTCACCCTAATGGTGATCCTTTGGGGGCCTCCTGAAAGATAGAGGCACTTTTACATTGGATGCTCAGAGCCGGCTATAATGGGATATACCCTGATGGCTGCCCGAGCAAGTCAACGGCCTACATGGGTTTTCACCCTGACGATGACCCTTCAGGGGGCCTCCTGAAAGATGAAGGCTCGCGCACGTTGGATACTCGTAGACAGCCTATAATGGGATATACCCTGATGGCCGCCCGAGCAGGTTAATAGCCTACACGGGTTTTCACCCTGACGGTGTCCTTTCGAAGGGCCTCCTGAAAGATAGAGGCTCGCACATGTTGGATGCTCGGAGCCAGCCTATAATAGGATATACCCTGATGGCTGCCCGAGCAGGTCAATAGGCTACACGGGTTTTCACCCTGAACGCGACTCTTCGGGGGACCTCCTAAAAGATGGAGGCTCGCCCATGTTAGATACTCGGAGCCACCCTATAATGAGATATATCTTGATGGCCGCCCGAGCAGATCATCAACTACATAGGTCTTCAGCATGACGGTGAACCTTCGGGGGCCTCCTAAAAGATGGAGGCTCTCCACATTAACCACTCAGGGTCGGCCCAGAATGGAACCTGCCACGATGGTCCCTCAAGCAAGTCAACAGTCTATTTCAAATCAACATGACAACACAACTTCGAAGCTGAGAGCTTTCCCACTCAAGTAAACATGCGCAGGTACCATGTAGAAATGAATCCAGCTCGAGAACCACATTCCAAATCATTCTAAACGCTTCAAATCAGCTCACCGAGCAGACGCCACAATAAATCAAATAACAATAAAAAAAATCAGGAAAGATCTAAAAATACATATTTTTAATTCTTTATTTTATTATAGAGTTTTTCAATTACATTCATTCACTTAAGCGTGGTTACAACTAATATGAGCAATACAAGATATGTTACATGTGCGTCCTTCCAGAGAGAAAAATCAATACGCCCTTAGTGACAACAGCATCCGAGAGATGGCCCCTAAATAAGCAATCCACCAGGCCAGAAGGGCAAGGACACTGAGAACTCTGAGGAAGCCGCCAGCAAGAGAGCTCTGCCTCGAACTACAGACTAAAGGCTGCAAGACAAAGAGGATACCAATGCTAGGACTGTCACTCTAAAGATAAACTTAGGAGCGGAGGCAGCCAAAGCACATGCATCCCATAACGACCGGGCCCAGAGATCGGAACCGTCAGCGAGCGCCCTTATGCTCCCTACTCTATTTTCAATGCAGGGAAGAAAGAGGGGTCAAGTCCCAACCTCCACCTGGTCTGTCCTGGTAAGAGTACAGATATGCCGACCAAATAAAAGTTAGGTCATTCCCTGTCTTTCTTGACAGTCGAGCCTCGCACAAGAACCTACCACACGACGAGCCCATTGCAAGAACCGATACCCCATGACAAATGCACCCCCGTAATCGGAGTACAACCACATTTTCTATTCGCTCTTTCTCTTTTTTCCATTCAATGAAGTGAGAAGAAATCACTACACACAATACATGAGGGAGTGTAGAAAGTGGAAGTGCATTCAGGATAGCAATGCAGATCTTCCCCTCAGATCATGTCCTATTTATAAGAAAGAAGCCCAAGCACTGACTGGTCAATATTTCAAATCCCAAAAGAAAACAAAGTGCAACTTGATTAAAGACCTTACACGTGATGCAAGATATGGGACTTAGACCATCACGCCAGATACACCGCACCTTCCTCAGAAACCGTGCGCCTCAAGAAGCAACGGTTGCTTAATTAACGCAGCAGTGGATGTGACATGCATTTAAGGTTCCGCCAGTCTGTAGAGCAACGCACGCCTCACAGAACAAAAACTGAAGTGACAGGGAATTGACCCGAGCTCGAGTCTAGAGTTCTCTTCACTATTTGCTCCTCTCTCGCTATCAGAGCTCTCGAGAATTTGTAAACTCCTGAGGGAGGGTTCTCAAACTCTTCCAAGGAGAAGGAAGCAAAGGAGGCATTTGTAGTGGTCAGTTTCTGACCTCCTCGAGATCACGCCACATGTCCATTCAGCACTAAAAAAGTGAGTGACACATGGCTACTTCTAGAACCTTTGATCGGGAGTGCCCATTCAATTCAAGCCTCGAGCGGCTCATATAATTGAAGGAAGAGAGAGAATCAATTGTGAGGATTTCTATCTATAAGCCAAATCTTTATTTGAACTCGACAATTATAGCTCAAGAACATATCAACCATATCACCAGTTGGACGCAGAGAATCAGATAAGGATGGACTCTCGTCCACCTTATTAAAATCTGGGTGATCGACTTAACTGCCTCCAAGATAAAAGATTAAGTATTCAAACTAAGTAGGACTCCTTAGCCTTATCCAAAGACATGACTTGTATATATAGAAAAACCCTTTCAAGAAGAAAGGGAAGGAAATCCTAAAATCGGAGTGGAGGATCTAAAACTAGGCAACACAAACACTAGAGGCGGAGAATAGAGTTTTAAAAATTTTATATAACAAATGTTAATAACTTGCAAGAAAGTAAATATGCACAGAATAAAACTCAGAAATGCAAATGCAAACACAAAAGATTTATTCCAATTCGGACCTTTGACCTACATCCAGTCCCCAAGCAACCAGCTTGAGATTTATCTTAACCTGATTTTGAAACCCTCAAAGCCAAAACAGTACACCACTTGACAAACTCCTTCGCCAAATCTGTACACCTCTTCTCTACACCGAGAAGAGCTTCTTTGAAATGAGTAAAAATTATACTATAAGCCTTAATTTTTGTGTGGAAATGAATATACAATAGTCTTATAGTGAACTCTCAGAATTTCTTTACTAGGAATTGATTTGGGTGAAGAAAGAATCAAGTAGAGAGTTTTTCTGAAGAATAGAATTTTCAGACAAAATTTTGTAATAGAAAATGTTATGGGAAATCCAAAGGAATCAACCCCTACTTATAGCTGGAGAATTCAGACAGTTGGGGTGGATATTTGATTTGAATTTGATTTCAAAAGGTATGAAAAAATGCCAGAAAATTAAAAACTTACACAACTATTCAACAGTCAGAACTACTCTTATAGTCGACTAGGTTTGAGAGTTAGCCGACTAGGTCTTTTTAATTTGCCTAGGTTAGTAGTAGACTATACTAACAAATAAAACTGACTTATGTTTCTGTTTAGTTGGAGTTAATCGACTAGGATGAGGAGTTAGTCGACTGATTGTGGGGAAAACAGAGATATAGTTAAGGGTTAGAAGGATGTTATCTGGATGGATGCGCGTCTCTATTTTTCGCAATATATCTGCTGTAGCAAGGGCTAAAGCGGGTTGGACCTTAGGGAGAGATGTGATGGAAGCTTTTCGGTACTATTATCTTCTTATTATCTTCTTTGTTTAAAGAACTTGGAAAAGAAAGGATGGATTGTATGTGGAGAAAGAATTAATCTAAAAGAAAGGTTCACAACTTACTAATAATCAACAATCATACTATGCTAATGTCTAATAAATAATGACTTCACTTTAAATTCAAAACATGATATTCTATCACAAAATCAAGCAAGATACATAAGATAGAAACTAGGTTATGATTTGAAATAACACCAACCAAGTTTTAACGTTACAATATCAAGATTGTCCATCAAGTATAAAGTAAGAAAAATCATTAGAAAGTACTTAGCAAATCTTAACCCTATTTGAAATAACACTGATTAAAATTTAACATTAAAATATCAAGATTTTCATTAAGCATAGATTAAGAAAAATAATTAAAAATATTAGCAAATATTTAACCTAGTTGCTGATCCTCATGTGTCTTCAAGAATAAGTATTAGAGTAGGCATACATATAATCTAATCTAATCTAATCTAGTTATCTATTAAACACTAGATGTAATGGTGGTGATGTTTTAACAAGCTATGAGAAAAGATCGAGTTACACATGCTTGAAAACTAAATTAAGAAAGCATGTAGAAGAAAGCAAATAAATCTAAATGAATTAGAAAGAAAAATCTTGTTATTAATACTGTCACCTTCAATTACAAAGGGACTCCTTCTTTACAAAGCTTGAACTAGAACTAAACCCTAAAAATTACAAAAAAAATTTGGAAGAGAACTAAAAAAAATCTTAAGTTATGATTTCTGATGTGGAGATACTTTTTATGAGAGATTTCAGCTCTTTAAATAGACCTCAGAGCCAATCACAATCAGATACAATTAGGAAGTTTAACTCAATCCTAATTTAATACGGAAATTCAATTTTGCAACAGGTTGATATATTGATTGCTAAATATGACTCATTAGACGGCCGCATTAGATAGAGTGGTCAACATAAGCATTGTAGCCCTTCTAGTTCTCTTTCTATAGCATCTTAAATCATCAGATTTGAATACCTGTAGCGAAAGTTATGATCCAAATATTAAGAGGTATTCAGTCTAAATCTGAGTCTGAATTGATTTTGAAATCCATTTAATTGAATTAACCTCCTTATCCCTATTAGGATTAGCTTTATCCCATCCATCTTCTAGAAGTATATCTTCTGATTTTAATTTTAAATTTTGAAGATGCTGATATATCCTTTCCT
The DNA here is from genome assembly GCA_038442645.1 of Agave tequilana. NCBI lineage: Eukaryota > Viridiplantae > Streptophyta > Magnoliopsida > Asparagales > Asparagaceae > Agave > Agave tequilana. The sequence goes on from JAVJIF010015145.1 coordinate 9,845, forward strand.
CTTCTTGATTTCAAATTGATTTAAATTGAAATCCAAATTTAGATTGGATTAGGGATAAAATAGAAGCTTCTTGTATTCTTATCTTCTCATTTAAGTAACTACACACCATAATCAAAAGAGGATTAAATAGTAATGTTAAATAAAGAATAATCAAGAATAAATGAGCAAATATGATAATAATAATACAAAATTGAGATATAATCACATCACTACACCTATCTTTTGATCGTCCTCGAGCAAAACTAGAAAAAGAAAAACTAATCTAACCTAACTCACTTTCGTAAAAATCATGATTGCACTTACACGTGCAACAAGTTGTTAAACCTCTAGGTTACCCCTAGAGGACGAGTTTGTCTCGTGAGGGTTTTCAATGAATTACACCCATAAAATACATAAAGAAAGAAAAACAAAATGTTAGTATTTTTGAAAAATCATTTTTGAAAGAGAAAATATTTGAAGTATTTTTATAAAAATCAAGTAATCTATAAGTCTTAGGATCACAAAATTATTCATTCCTATACTTAGTCTCTATTTGAAAATTTGTAATCAATCTAGGTAAGAATTAAAATTGAATTTCTTACTTAATCTATTATTTTACCCTAAGTCATATCCATCTTTGCAACCCTGAATTTTTGATTTGGATTTTTCAACTTCAACTCTTATGCCTTATATATATATATATATATATATATATATATATATATATATATATATATATATATATATATATATATAATATATATATATATATATATATATATTATATATATATATATATATATATATATATAATTTTTTTCTCCTTTTTTTCTTTGAAAGAAGTTGAAGTATTACCACTTTGTTGCCCTTTAAGCACTTCTTTTTTTAATATGTATAACTCATCTAATTTTCTTTTGTGTAAGTACCAATACTTCTTGAGGCCCTAATACCTAACTAATTGATTATTAGATACGTTAATACATATATTATATTTATATTTTTTCTTTCTTTTTTTCCTCAAACTTACCTAATTACCTTTCGCGTAAATACCAAGGCTTTCTTAGGCCAAAGCACCTAGCTAATCAATAATTAGATTTATTTATTTATTTTATATATATATATATTTCTAAGGCACAAGAGTCTTTATTTTGAATCCTAAGTGTGCAAGTGTATAAAGTATGTATATTTCATCAAGGTGAAATCAAGACTAAATTACTTTTCCAATTTTTTCTCTTAATCCTAGAAATCAAATAAATAATTTTATTTTGACCAAGTATTAAGTAATCCTAATTATGATTTTTCTATTTCTTAAATTAACTAAATTACTTGCAAGAATACATCAAAATATTGTTTTCTTTTTCAAGAAGTTTTTTAAAAGAAAATTTTTTTTGGTAGTATCTACCTATGTTAGTCTGTTAGTGAACCCTCCCCTATACCTATCTCATGCAATGTCCTCAAAGTATGAATGAATGCATGTATGCATAAAAAAAAGAAAGAGAAGGTGTTTTCCATTGATTTTGTAAAGAGGAAAACTTACAAAAAAGGGGTCGAGGAGCTAAATTACAAGTAATTCTTTGAAGTAAAAAGATTACAGGAAGATCTCCTCTGAGATTTCTGGGGAAGTGTGCCGGTAGGAATCTGATCAGCACGCGATTACTTTATCCCTTTGACGATGCGATCGATCAGACAATCAGCCTGCTGCCTGATGGGATTCCCTTCTCGCCTGGTTCGGGAAATCGGAGAACAGAAGGTCGGTAGAACCCTCTTATTACTTCTCGAGCTGCCTCCGCTTGGGAATTCCTTCTCGCCTGGTTCCGAAAGTTCCTTGAGAGGAGGGAGGAAGATCTTAGGGTATTAGCACCCTGATTACAGAAGTAATTCTCTGAATTCTTGAAAGCAAGAGAGTAGATCTCTGTCTTTTTTCCTCTTCTCCTTCTTTTCAGCCTCTCCGCCCTTCTCTCGCCCTTGGTAGGCTATTTATAAGGAGGAGTAGGGGTATAATCGCCCTGAAAATCTGGAAACAGATTAAGTCAATTTGTTTTACATCTAGAAAGTAGCCTCGCCGCGAGGCTAGAGACAGCTTTTGCGAAGCTAGGAATAGCAAGTAGTGCTGGTCTCTTGATCCGTTCTGCTAAATGAGGGATGCGCCCTTGATTCTTTCCAAATAACTGAAAGATTTCTTCTGATCTTCTCACTTGATTGGGAGAGTCAAAAGATCATGACAAGTAACTGCCAAATTTGATCTCAATTAGATTTGATCTCAATTAGATTTGATCTCATCTAGAGATTTGATTGGTCAAAGGTGACCATAGAAGATCTGCAGCAGAGTCGTTGCGTTGAGCTCATGGCGGAGCTGAGAGAAGCATCTGGCGAAGTTAAAAGAAACCTCTTCAGCGGAGCTGGATGACTTTGTGGCGAAGCTACTAATTATCCTTTGCGCAACTGCCTGGGGCTTCGAGCGAAGCTAACCCTCTGCAGAGTTAACTGAGCATTTCTATGCGATGTTATAAGTTAGCTCGCAGTGAGACTGTGAAGGAGCTTCCTGCGATGCTAAGCAACTTTGGCTTCTTATGCGAGACTTATCTCGTGGGCTCGTGCGAGACTAAGTGTTGAGCTAACTTAGTGTCTCTGGATATGCTTGGGTCTTCTCACGAGCTTTTCTCGGCTTATTGTGTGCTTCACTGGATCAGTAAAGTCCAAGTTGATTGATACGTCCCTTTGAGATGGGTAAAGAACTGGTCGTCAGCTTGTCTGCCTCTTGTCTTTTGTAGATGTCAACAAGTTAGACATTGTTCAGGCTAGTTAGGAATCTTGTCTTTTTTAGAGTGTCAACAAGATCCCCTTCAAAGTTTCGTGAGTCTGCAATGGAATATTTCAGATTTTGAAATACTTTGAGCTGCTTTGATTGATGATATGTGAAATGCGAACTTCGCCATAGTGGTTGAGTTCAGCTCCGCTTTCAATCCTGCTTCTGGATTAGAATAAGTTCACCGAGGAACCGTGTAGATTCGCGATTCTGGGTAGCTTTGCGTTTGGATACCTTCGCGTTAACCCGGTGTTTGGAACGACGTTCCTTTCCCGAGGCTAACTACTTTTCGGCTAGTTACGAGAGGGATTTCTGAGATTAGAATAAACTCTCTTGCTTTTTGTTGGAACTTGTTTTGATGAAGACTTATGTGACGCATGTCATTTGAAGCTCTAACACATGACGAATCAAGAGTTCTACATGATCAAGATGTCCCAAGGAGAGTTGATATGATGTATTTTGTAAAGATGAAATAGCATGTAAAAAGCCTTGACACATACACTCATATCACAGTCCTGTTAGTCGACTTACAGTTCCTTATAGTCGACTAATAACATGTGTAGTCGACTTGACCCAAACCCTAGTCGACTAAGTCTTGTGTCCAAAACAGACCCAACTCTCTGTTTGTTCATTAGTCGACTTGACAGTAAAATGTAGTCGACTAATAGCAAAATGTAGTCGACTAACCCTTGGACCCTAGTCGACTAATCCCTGGTCCAGTCGACTTGAAGTTAGTTGCAGTCGACTTGATTCAGTTATTCAGAAACCTGTCATTCGAACTTATCTCGACCTAGTCGACTAATACCCAAACATAGTCGACTATAGTAGGAAATTTGCCTTGTATAGTCGACTAACTCAAAAGGCAAGTCGACTATAGGCAGTTTCTGACTGTTGGACAGTTTCTGACTGTTGGTCTTTTGTGCAACGTTTCCCAACGTTTCAATCATTCAAAAGGCACCTGTAACTACCCTAACTACTCCTAGAGTACAGCTATATAGAGGGTGGTTAATTCAAAGGCCAAACAACAATCCAAAACTTCAGTTTTCTACGATCAAATTCTGTCAAATCTGAAAACTATTTTTCCAACTTCTGTTCTTCACCAAAAGTCATTTCCATTGTGAAGTTCTCTGAAGTTTCTCCTATACTAGACCTTGTCCACGTTCATACACAATACCAAGGCTTATAGGAAAGTTGTAATACTCAAAGCAAGCATTGTACACGGGTGGCTTCTTGGTGTAGAGGCAATTGTACAAGGTGGTGATTGTTCTCTTGGATGTAGAGAAGGTGTACACATTTGGCAAAGGGGATTTGTCAAGTGGTGTGCATGGTTGTGATTTTGGGTGTATAAAATCAAGGATAAAGGAAAATCTCAAGCGGGTGGCTTGGGGACTGGATGTAGGTCACAAGGACCGAACCAGGATAAATCTCTCTTGTTTGCGTTTGTCTATTCTCTGAGATTTATTTTCCTTTTTGCAAGTTTATTTATTTGCTTAACGTTAATCCTTCTTGTTTTAGTTTTGTGTTGACTTGGGTATTTTTAGATCTATAATTGCCAACAGAGATAGTTCCGCATTTGACATCATCTCGGGACCAACACTTGGTATCAGAGCGGGTTCAAGTCAACAACCAAACAAGGATGGCAACGAAGTTCCCTTCGTCACAATTCAAAGAAGGACATTCTACACAACGGCCACCGCTATTTGACGGATCCAACTACAACTATTGGAAGTGTAGAATGAAGATCTACTTGCAATCGCTTAACTACGAACTTTGGAACATCGTAGAAGCATCGTACACCAAACCATCAACCAACTACAACGCTTGGAGTGATAATCAAAAGAAGAATGCGAACCTTGACGCCAAAGCAATGAATGCCTTGTTCTGTGCCTTAACCAAAGAAGAGTTCAACCGTGTTTCAACGCCACTTCTGCACATCAAATATGGCATACTCTTCAGGTAACACACGAAGGCACAAATAAAGTTAAAGAGTCTAAATATCTGTTCTTGTCCACAGGTTTGAATTATTCAAAATGGAGGAGAATGAAATCATATCAGAAATGGTTACAAGATTCACCGACATTACCAATTCCTTAGCATCCCTTGGAAAGGACTACACCCAAGTTGAAAGAGTTCGTAAGATCCTTCGTACACTTACACCAGAATGGGAGAAGAAGACAACCGCTATTGAAGAGGCGAATGATCTCTCAACTATGACATTAGAAAACCTAATCGGTAATCTAATGGCATATGAAGTGCAGTTAGAAGAAAGAAAGAAGGACGAACGATAACACCCCCAAAGAAGAAAGAAATTGCCTTCCATGCATCTTCCGACACGGATGATTCCAATGACGATGAAAAGGAGATGGCAATACTTTCAAAGAAATTCAGGAGATATCTAAAGCAAGATAAATTCAAATGCTTTAATTATAATAAACCAAGTCAATGAAGATGGATTGCCCTTTGCTCAAGAAGAAAGAAAAATACAAGAGTAAAAAGTTCAGAAAGAAGAAAAACTACGAAGCATCATCAGAATACAGTGATTCATCTTCCTCGGATGAAGAAGAAACCACTGAACGTGTCAACCTATGTTACATGGCACTAGAAGATGATGAGGTATCATTTTCTGAACTTTCTGATGCATTTCATGAATTGTTTATTGATCTGAAAAATGAAAAATTGAAAAATAAAGTTTTATCAAAAGAAATGAAAAACTTTTAGAGGAAAATTCATGTTATGCTTTACAATATTCTTCTATAAATTCTCAACAAGATGAGTTTGAAAAAGTCATATCATCTTTGAAAAATGAAAATGAGAAGTTTATAAAAGAGAACATTTTTCTGAAAAAGGAAACTGAGTCTTTGAATAAAAGGATTTCTATTTTAGATAAAGATATTTCAGTTTTTAAAAAGAAATATGAAGATATTTTACAAAATGTGACTAAGTTCAATAAAGGAAAAGAAAAATTGAATGATTTATTATCTTTTCAGAAGTTGTCACATGATAATCATTATGGTATTGGATATAATGAAAAGTCTTCATATGTTAGTAATCCATATGTGAAAAGAAAGTCTAATCATGTTTCAAAAAGAATTAAGACAAAGTTTATATGGATTCCTAAGAATTTAAGTTTTCATGATAAAAATACATATATTGCTTCATACATTCATGATATATGTGATTCTTGCAACTATGTGTATACTAACAGGTGGAAACCAAATTCTAAATGGATTTGGACTCCTAAAGGTTAATATGTTCTTTTATGTTTGGTACCATCTAACGTTTATCTTGCAGGTACCATGTAAAAATTGATAAGAACATATATATATATTTACTAATATATTTGTTGCAGGGGGAGAACAAAGTCTTTTCATATTTGTTATAACCCAAATTCTGCAGGGGGAGGAAAATATAACATATTTTCTGCAGGGGGAGCACTTGAGCACATAAAGCGTCATCATCAAAAAGGGGGAGAATGTTGGAACTTGTTTTGATGAAGACTTATGTGACGCATGTCATTTGAAGCTCTAACACATGACGAATCAAGAGTTCTACATGATCAAGATGTCCCAAGGAGAGTTGATATGATGTATTTTGTAAAGATGAAATAGAATGTAAAAAGCCTTGACACATACACTCATATCACAGTCCTGTTAGTCGACTTACAGTTCCTTATAGTCGACTAATAACATGTGTAGTCGACTTGACCCAAACCCTAGTCGACTAAGTCTTGTCTCCAAAACAGACCCAACTCTCTGTTTGTTCATTAGTCGACTTGACAGTAAAATGTAGTCGACTAATAGCAAAATGTAGTCGACTAACCCTTGGACCCTAGTCGACTAATCCCTGGTCCAGTCGACTTGAAGTTAGTTGCAGTCGACTTGATTCAGTTATTCAGAAACCTGTCATTCGAACTTATCTCGACCTAGTCGACTAATACCCAAACATATTCGACTAATAGTAGAAAATTTGCCTTGTATAGTCGACTAACTCAAAAGGCAAGTCGACTATAGGCAGTTTCTGACTGTTAGACAGTTTCTGACTGTTGGTCTTTTGTGCAACGTTTCCCAACGTTTCAATCATTCAAAAGGCACCGTAACTACCCTAACTACTCCTAGAGTACAGCTATATAAAGGGTGGTTAATTCAAAGGCCAAACAATAATCCAAAACTTCAGTTTTCTAAGATCAAATTCTGTCAAATCTGAAAACTGTTTTTCCAACTTCTGTTCTTCACCAAAAGTCATTTCCATTGTGAAGTTCTCTGAAGTTTCTCCTATACTAGACCTTGTCCACATTCATACACAATACCAAGGCTTATAGGAAAGTTGTAATACTCAAAGCAAGCATTGTACACGGGTGGCTTCTTGGTGTAGAGGCAGTTGTACAAGGTGGTGATTGTTCTCTTGGATGTAGAGAAGGTGTACACATTTGGCAAAGGGGATTTGTCAAGTGGTGTGCATGGTTGTGATTTTGGGTGTACAAAATCAAGGATAAAGGAAAATCTCAAGCGGGTGGCTTGGGGACTGGATGTAGGTCACAAGGACCGAACCAGGATAAATCTCTCTTGTTTGCGTTTGTCTATTACAGTTCCTTATAGTCGACTAATAACATGTGTAGTCGACTTGACCCAAACCCTAGTCGACTAAGTCTTGTGTCCAAAACAGACCCAACTCTCTGTTTGTTCATTAGTCGACTTGACAGTAAAATGTAGTCGACTAATAGCAAAATGTAGTCGACTAACCCTTGGACCCTAGTCGACTAATCCCTGGTCCAGTCGACTTGAAGTTAGTTGCAGTCGACTTGATTCAGTTATTCAGAAACCTGTCATTCGAACTTATCTTGACCTAGTCGACTAATACCCAAACATAGTCGACTAATAGTAGGAAATTTGCCTTGTATAGTCGACTAACTCAAAAGGCAAGTCGACTATAGGCAGTTTCTGACTGTTGGACAGTTTCTGACTGTTGGTCTTTTGTGCAACGTTTCCCAACGTTTCAATCATTCAAAAGGCACCTGTAACTACCCTAACTACTCCTAGAGTACAGCTATATAAAGGGTGGTTAATTCAAAGGCCAAACAACAATCCAAAACTTCAGTTTTCTAAGATCAAATTCTGTCAAATCTGAAAACTGTTTTTCCAACTTCTGTTCTTCACCAAAAGTCATTTCCATTGTGAAGTTCTCTGAAGTTTCTCCTATACTAGACCTTGTCCACGTTCATACACAATACCAAGGCTTATAGGAAAGTTGTAATACTCAAAGCAAGCATTGTACACGGGTGGCTTCTTGGTGTAGAGGCAGTTGTACAAGGTGGTGATTGTTCTCTTGGATGTAGAGAAGGTGTACACATTTGGCAAAGGAGATTTGTCAAGTGGTGTGCATGGTTGTGATTTTGGGTGTACAAAATCAAGGATAAAGGAAAATCTCAAGCGGGTGGCTTGGGGACTGGATGTAGGTCACAAGGACCGAACCAGGATAAATCTCTCTTGTTTGCGTTTGTCTATTCTCTGAGATTTATTTTCCTTTTTGCAAGTTTATTTATTTGCTTAATGTTAATCCTTCTTGTTTTAGTTTTGTGTTGACTTGGGTATTTTTAGATCTATAATTGCCAACAGAGATAGTTCCGCATTTGACATCATATCGGGACCAACATTTTTAACGAGGGAGATTATTCCTTTCCTCGAGGCTAAGAATTTAAATGCTTTAACTTCGCCCGCGCTTCTAGGCTTGAAGTGGCAGCGGCGTGGTCAGGCCATGAGGCTTATAAATAGGACACTTGAAGTCCTCTTCAGAGAAACATACTTTTCTCTTTCTGAAAAGTGTGTCCATGACATCCCTTCGTTACTTAGGAAAGGAGGCTCGATCTCTGAAATAGTGAGGGCGCCCACTCTAGTCATGAACTGGCCAAGAGCTGGTAAGTCTCGGTCATCTGATAACTTTTAGGGGGTTCATCTCCCTTAGCTTTATTAGCTATCTTAGGAATTAAATTCCCTGGATTTTTGCATTTGGCTGACTTTCAGAAAAGGGTTTCGACCTTATTTTTCAGCTTCTCGGGGAAATTGGTTTTTCTTGATCAGGAAAAGACTTTTTCATACAGAGTTCCTGTCTTGATCTATTGAATCTATCTGTTAAGTTCGTCACATAAGCAAGAATTAGGACTTAGTCTCTTCGAGGTTGAGCCAGTCTTGCCATATAGGTGGGGCTAAGACTGTGTCCCTTTGGACCGGTCTAGCTTAACCATATAGGCGAGGCTAGGACTTAGTCCTTTTTGAGGCTTCTTCAGCCTAACTGCCTTAGGCGGAGCTAAGACTTAGCTTATGCTGAGTTAGTCCATCATCACTGTGCAAGCGAGGTTATCATCTGCTTAACTGAAGCACCACTGGATCGGATATGAATTGTTTCGCCCAAAGAATTTGCCTTAGCATTTCACCTTTGTAGCTTTCTCTTTGATTTATTGCTAACCTGTTTTCAGTTTGCATTGCAGTGAACTGTGCCCGCTAGTCTTTTGTCTTGATGAAAGAGACCAGAAACTTGCCTCTTGATCTTCCAGTTGAACCTTTAATCCTAAGCAGGAGGAACATAGTGGAGCAGCTGATGTGTGTTCAAAAAGAGGTTGGTAGTTGCTTATCCGAGATGATCCACTTCGGGAAGGGGTTGATAGTCGCTTATCCGAGATGATCCACTTCGGGAAAGCGGGCGTCACCTGTAAGGTCTCGGATCCTTCCTTTGCCAATTTTAATAAAAGAAGATCTGGCTTTCCGGTGGCAACCAGTTCTTTGCCAATTTTCATCAAAGAAGATCCAGCTTCTTAATGACAAAATCTACAATTATGCGAAGGATTACGGCATTGTGCAGGAGGAAGGCCTTTCGTGTCCAGTTGGTTTGGCTTATTACCTTGGAAGTAGATAGGACAACTTGTATGCCTTTGGAGAAATGATTCGGTTGTACGAAAGATCACCTTGATGTAGTGTCAATGTATCTTCTCTTTTGAATCAATAAAAATGTTTATTTTCTGCTTATCTGCTTTGTTCCCCTCCTTTTTGATCCGAGAACACCTGGAGTGGACTAGCTTTGGTAAGTCATGTCCTTAGGAGGAAATGAAAACTCTTAGCCGAGCTAAGCTTCTAGTAAAGCTGAAGACAAATTTCTAACTAAGTCAGGAGTGGGTTTCTGGCGAAACTAGCACGAAATTTTCACGAAGGTAGAGATGTGCTTTTAACGGAGCTAAGGCACGTTTCTTAGCAAAGTTATTCAAGCATCGCGCGAAGTCAACGCTGAACTCATGGCGGGGTTAGCCCTTAGCGGGGCTGAAGTAACGTTTCTCGGGAAGGCGCTTTAGGCGCCGTTTCAAATTGATTTGAAACGACCGCGTGCGCTTCTCTCGAGGAGGCAAAATTTAGGCAATCATCAGCCTATAAAAGCCCAATCAGGCTGAAAGAGTAGGATCCACTTCTCTTTGAATTTTCAGAGAACTCCAAATCTCTTCTTCTTTCTTCTTTGTTTGGAAGAACTTCTTTAGTTCTCCGATGGCTCCCAAAAGACGAGCAGGAAAAGAGGTAGCAACCTCTACGACGGAGGGACCTTCTCCTCCTCCAGTCATCGAACGACCTATCGCGAGTAGGGATCCTTCCCTTTTGTTCAGAGATTTTCATCTCCCTTTTAAAGCCAATTCCTAGCTATTCCATGATGAATCTAGAACGAGTCATTGTGATCCAGTGATCTCAGGGAGTTCAAGTCCCTTAATTTCCCTTGATTTCTCGATTGGGAATCTAAGATCCGAAGGGTTTCTTCTCCAAGCTTCTATGCGAAGCTAACCCTTAGGCGGTTCACATCCTGTCGAATGATAGGATGTGAAGCTAACCCTCAGAGCGCAGCTAAAAAGGACCTCAATGCCCTTAAGATAATTTTTAGGCAACAGTACCTTTCTGACGAAGTTAGCCCTTGGGGCTTTGTCGCATTCTGTTGTCCGAGGTCAAGCTTCCAGAGCGAAGCTAATACTTAGATACTTTTCTGCATCCTGCCTTCATGTGGAGTACGGAGTTAAGCTGCTGCTGCGAAGCTGAGCTTCGGGGCGAGCTAAAGCTAGGCTTGTCTCGCTTGGGAGGGCGAAGCTATACCTTAAATTTTTCTGGATCTTTGCATTTCTCTCACCAACTGAACTAATTTAGTTTTGTCCTGTCTCTACAGTGCACTATACTCCTGGCCCTTTGAACAGTCTTTTCGGAACAGCCAGAGAGTTGGACGGCAATGTTAGCCTGCAGTTCTAAGGGCAGGCTTCATTATTCAGCGAGCAGAGCGCACCTGGTTGGGATGCACTTATTCATGCTGGGATCAGCGCACCATGAGGAGCATCTTAACTATTGCCCCTCTTGAAGATTCTGACCGAAAAATCTATCGGAAGCCCAGCTTCATGTTTGGAGATACAGCGCCAGAGAACGATCATTAGCTGCTAGCCGGAGAGGAGCAGTGAATTTTCAAACTGAATGGCGAGAAGTATTATCTCCTATCTAGCAAGCGCCACTTTCCCTTGTCCTTCTTTCAATGTGTGACGAGGGCTCGAAAGCTGCAGTGGCAAGTGACGCGGACTACCGATTCCGTTCACGTGGGGAAGTTGATAGCTCCGTCCCCCGGTTATTCAAGGGTGAGTCCTTCTCGCTGCATATTGGGTCTCCACCCTGGGAACGTACTTTCGGATATCCCAGTGGGAGAAAATCCTGCGGTGGCTCAGACTTTTGAAAATCAGTTCTTTAAGGCTCACGGTAATTATCCGGCCACTGATTTCAGGACCCTGGGTGGATTCATCCCTCCAAGGCATGGTGGAGGGACTTGACTTTATATGTCCTTGCCATTTTGAAGAGGATCTGGAGAGGCTGGGACTCTACGAGGCCGTCAGGGCGACCTGTTACGACATCTAGATGAGCGTAGCGAACTTCTATGCCATCTTTGAGTTGCACTGTCCAGCTACAAGGACCTTTTTCACCCCTGTTGGCGAATTGGGCATGGCTTTGCACGAGATGTGGGAAGTCTCTGCTCTGCCTTTGGGGTCTCTCCAATATGAAGAATATTTCCCGTGCGAGGCGAAATTGGCACTTTTGGAGAAGCAGGAGCCCACCTTGTTTGAGACTTACTGGGAGTTGATGTGCCACCTTTATATTTGCTCAAACATGCATGAGAGCCATAAGGGAGCTTCATACAGTTTGAAGAGCTGGGTCAATTATTTGTTCCCTGACCTGGAAGGTACTCCTGAAGCGGCTCACTGTGGAGTTGCAGATGAAGACATCTTTCGCAAGATGCATGAGCACTCTCAAGGTGATTTGATTTTAGAAGAAGATGACGGACCCTATGAGAAAGGTGATATTCTTCGGAGTTTCCACCACCAGGCTCGTCGACCAACGTCCCGGAAGGCACTTCTAGTAGGCTTTTTAACGGTTTGGCTGAAGAGATGCGTTGTGCCATCTCCGTCTAGCGACGTCATTCCTCCAACTGTCTTATTACCGGCTATTCGTCTAGTCCATGGTCGTTCTCTTAGACTTCTTCCAGCAATGGTGTGTTGTATTCAAAGAGGCCTTCGTGCATTGACGGAGGCTTTCTATAGGCCACCAACGACGAAGCGGGGAAAGGGAACAATCTTGCCTCGTGATGGACCAAACCCTAGAATTAGTTTGCCATATACTTATTTGATAGCATGGTTCGCCCTTCACTGCCCCTCTATCATCCAAGCCAGTGAGGAGCCCCCAGAAGGTGTTTGAATGGCGCTTCTTCGTCGATTCGAGGGGTGTTCATGGTCACGGACTTATGTGGCTGCGGTCTGCAAACTACTGTGCCGTCATGACGCCTACGGCCTTTTTCGGTGCTTTCCCTACATTCGCGATGCAGGCTATGGTGAAGAATTCAAGGATGTAGTGGAAAGGCAGACGTCGTTGAGTCGGGGAGTCTTCGAATGGCTGGTTAGCATCCGGCCATCCCACTTGTTGTATAGAAGCGGAGACACCTGTTACCTGGAGCCCTATGTTCCGAGTCGGTTTGCTTGTTAGTTTGGGTATGATCAACTATACGTAGGTAATCCGAACAACAGCCTGACCTTCATGGGAGCCTCATCGATGGAGCTCGTGCCTGGCGGTTTTATATTACTGGCTGTATTGAGGCGCGGCTATGCATGCCGCTGAGGACCCCGAACCTTCTGACGACCCTGGGATTCTGCCAGTGGTATAGAACTTTGAACTCCACACCAACTGGGTGTTCTATTAATTCTTTTAGTGTGAAGTTGATCTCTCAGTGGTTGAAGCGGAAGGTCACTGAGAAAAGCGAGGGTAAGAGGGTCCGTGTGCCAGGCCTTGGGGAATTCATTACTGTTGATGATAGCGAGGCCTCGGATGAAGGAAGTCCCCGCTTCGAAGGAGATACAGGTGCTGAGGCTCCAGCCGCTGCTTCTGGTGGGGTAGGCACAGTCCCCATGGAAGATGTAGAGGTGGAGGATTTGGAGGAAGAAGATCCCGATGTCCACTTCAAACGAAAGTGGTAAGGCGGATCTCGCAGGAAGAGGGTAGTGAAGAAGCCTCGTTGCTACGCTCCTACTGTTATTGCAGAGGGCGAATCATCTGCAATGCCTCCTCCTCCTGCTCTATTAGTCATTAAGCTGTCGGCCCCTAGGCAGACCGTCGGTAAAGCTGTCCCGGACCCGAGTAAGATCAGCTCCGTTCTTGCAATACACTCTTATATATTCCAACCAGCTCACTGTTTACTTCATGACTCAGGAACCGAGGCGGTGAGGGACCCGAGAGCCGAAGTCGCAGGAGAACAGGGGAGCATTATGATCCCCTGTTCACTTATAGAGAAGGTGATGAGGCTAGCTATTTCGCCGTCTCGGAAGAATCTGGAGGTGATGCGGCCGATGTAGGTCCTTCAGGTGCTGGGACCTCAAAAGGAAGCCCATGGCCTCCAGCTCTATAGGATGGACCACTGAGGGTTCGGCGAGCGAAGGTGGGTCGGCCGTCCGTGTTGACTCTACAAAGACTTTCCTATGGATCCTGAGGGGACTAATGCTGCCATCGAGGAAGTTCGGAGAGAAACTACGGCCAAGGCGACTGAGGTGATATCATCTTTTGGTAGTGCTTTGACCTTTTGTGAGTAATTCTTTCCTGGTATTGATCATGTCTTGCTTAAACAGAGTCTTACTATAGGTATTCCACCTTTGGGTGCATCGACTTCAAGAGAGCCAACCAATCTTCCTGAGGGAATCAGGAGTGAAGTAAGTACTTCGACTACGGTGGACGTTGCTGAGTTGGATGCTTTGTATCACGGGTTTCCCTCTTATCATCCTGAACCGAAAAGTGGCTTTAAAGAGACTGCGGGGATAGTGGTTACAGAACCAATTTCACTTTCAACTATATCGGCAAGTGAACTGCCAGTGGTTTCGCCAGCGCTGCCTATCCTGCTAATTGTGAAGTTGAAGGTGATTGCCAGTCTTACTTCTCCAACAATGGCGGTTGAGCCAGCTCTCCCAGAAGTCGTCACCAGTCCTACGTCGATTGTCGCTAGTGTACTGATTTCAATGAGGACTCCTCCGAGATCACCGGCGATTCCTCATATTGCTCTAGCCAGTGCTTCTACTATTCCTTCCACAGTTATGTCAGTGAAATCGGTGGAAGCTTTGTCTTCAGAGGCTGCTCGTTTACCGGAGTAGTTGAGGCCGAAAATGAATTTGTGGCTGAGCTAGTCGACAGCTTTTATAAGGGCTTGAAGCGCTCCATTGCTTTGGTCTTGAAGGGCTCGACTACCACGTTTTTCACTTTGAAGGTGGTCTTCTCTCGAAGTATTGACAGCATTCGGGACTTTAGAGGGGATGATCAGGCTGCGACATTGGAGTTTCTGGTGGACAGGCTTGAGAGGATGTGGACGAATAGCGCCGTCTTAGCCATTCAGATCTGGAGTCTTCAGTTAACGAACAGCTTGCGCACCTTGCTGCTCAAATGCATGAGGCCCATCTTGTCGCTCAAGAAGCAGCTAAGGCAATTTCCTCCGACTTGAAATCCTTAGAGATGAGAAAAGTAGAACTTGGGGATGCAATAGATGCTTCTAACAGCGCTTTTCTTGACGCTGAGGATAAGATCGAAAAGGTCAAGGAAATGATCAGGAAGGCTAATCTTCTTTTGTCCAAGGCTGAACCGGTGCGTCTTGAAGAGATTGCTCGGATAAAGTAGCTTAAGACTCAAAATGACGAAGTCCTGCAGCAGGAGCTAGCACAGAGGGCAACTTTGGTTGAAATTGAGGCTCGCTTATCCCAAACGGCGAGCTTTAATAAGGCCGAGATGAGGTCGCACGCACTTATCAGGGCTGCTGAGGAGAGGAAGAATAGGCTGGCTGCTCTTGAAGAACAGATCAAGTCCTACGAAGCGCCCTCGTAGCTTGTAATCTGAGCATCCATGTATCTCTCTTTTTGAAATAAATAAAAAAGTAATTTTATTTGATTCCTCTGTTGTATTTCCAACTTGTTTTATTTTTCTAACTTTTCAATCCTTATTTTCAAGTTGTTATTACAATCCCCAAAAGGAAGAAAAATAACGGTATAACTAATCTAATCAGCGCCGATAAACTGATAGTGTTAGTCACACATTAAAATAACTAGTCCTTACTGGACTAAAAGTTGAGACTTGGCTATTTGTCGGCTCAGAGGTAACAAGGACGTAACCGATTGAGAAGCCACCGAGCTCAAAATTTTGTCATTCAGAGGTGACGAACTGGACATGATGACAAAGGAATAGTCCCTACTGGACTGGAAGGTGAGACTTGGCTATCTGTCGGTTCAGAGGTCGCAGGGACGTAACCGATTGAGAAGCCATCAAGCTCAAAATTTTGTTATTCAGAGGTGACGAACTGGACATGATGACAAAGAAATAGTCCCTACTGGACTGGAAGGTGAGACTTGGTTATCTGTCGGTTCAGAGGTCGCAGGAACGTAACCGATTGAGAAGCCACCAAGCTTGAAATTTTGTCATTCAGAGGTGACGAACTGGACATGATGACAAAGAAATAGTCCCTACTGGACTGAAAGATGAGACTTGGCTATCTGTCGATTCAGAGGTCACAAGGACATAACGATTGAGAAGCCACTAAGCTCAAAATTTTGTCATTCAGAGGTGACGAACAGGACATGATGACAAGGAAATAGTCCCTACTGGACTGGAAGGTGAGACTTGGCTATCTGTCGGTTCAGAGGTTCCAGGGACGTAACCGATTGAGAAGCCACCAAGCTCAAAATTTTGTCATTCAGAGGTGACGAATTGGACATGATGACAAAGAAATAGTCCCTACTGGACTGAAAGGTGAGACTTGGCTATCTGTCGGTTCAGAGGTCGCCAGGACATAACCGATTGAGAAAGCACCAAGCTCAAATTTTTGTCATTCAGAGGTGACGAACTGGACATGATGACAAGGAAATAGTCTCTACTGGACTGGAAAGGTGAGACTTGGCTATCTGTCAGTTTAGAGGTTGCAGGGACGTAACCGATTGAGAACACCAAGCTCGAAATTTTGTCATTCAAAGGTGACGAACTGGACATGATGACAAAGAAATAATCCCTACTGGAGGAAATCAAACTTGATTATTAACTCCATGGGGATTTTGATATCTCTTTCGGATGTTATTTGAAAGAAATTGTCAGAGGTATATTGTTAACGTGACAACTAGAAAAGTCTACTGAGGACTGATTATTAGAAACCCGCTGGGGAGTTAGGAAATGAATCCCATAAGAGATTACATGTCAGAGGTGATCGTTAACGTGACAAAAAGAACTCTGTGGGGATTTGTAAAGCAATTTGTCAGAGGTGTGATGTTAACTTGACAAGGATTCATTTACTGCTAGAGGTGCTTGAGCGTAACAGTAATTTGAGTGGAACTGTCGTTCTGTTGAAGAGAATGACAAGCGGGGTTTATTCACTGGGGATATTGGCTTTTATCCGTTGGGGAGTAAATTATAGTCTTGCTACCAGAGGTTTAGTGTTAACATGATAGGTTAGACTCATCATTTTACAAGGGATGTGAATACCTTTATATGTGGTCTTACCATTCCATTGATGAAATTAGTAAGTGATTTTGGAGAGGGAATCAAATGGGAACAAGTCCCTTGGGATTTTTAGCAGATCCTCAGCTGTCAACGGATTTGGTACGCCTTTATCAACTACCGTTTGAGTCGGGCTAGCCATGCTATTCCCCTCAGCATGATGAGTTGTCAAGGACTCATGTTGGGCTTAAAGGCGAACATTTTCCTTTATCCTTAACTGTGGAATCAAATGGGGACAGGTCCCTTAGGATTTTTAGCAAATCCTCAGTTGTCAATGGATTTGGTACGCCTTTACCAACTACCGTTTGAGTCGGGCTAGCCATGCTATTCCCCTCAGCATGATGAGTTGTCGAGGACTTATGTTGGGCTTAAAGGCCAACATTTGCCTCTATCCTTAACCGTTAGAAGTGTTGGATTATTGGTTACTGTATTCATAACCTTGATTCTTCTTTGAGAAAACCAGTGTACGATTAGCTCGATACTGGATTATGGTTGTATGATCTCATTTAGAGAAAGAGAGGAGCTCTCTTTCTGCATATCTTGGATTTGAAGGTCTTGATCAGAGATGTAATGTTAACTTGATTATCTATCAAGGATAATACTTCTTTAAGAACTTGCCGTTAATTGGCATCATGAGTAAATCACCATCTGAAGTCATAAGGCGATACGCTCCGTTTGAATAGACTATTTCTATTACAAACGGTCCTTCCCATTTGGGCTGAAATTTGCCTTTGGTTTTGTGCGTCATGATCATCGGTTGTCTGACGGCTAAAACCAAATCTCCTTTCTGAAAGACTCTTTGCTTGACCTTCTTATTGAAGGCTTTTGAGATCCGGGCTCGATACAACTCAATGTGTTGCTGAGCTTGTAACCGCTTCTTATCTAGGGCTTCGAGCTCTTGAAGACGCAACCGATCATTGTCCTCTGTTATCATCTTAGTCATTAAAGCGACTCGCAATGATGGCATCTGGATTTCTAATGGTATGACCGCTTGGCATCCGTACACTAAGAAAAAAGGCGTATTACCAGTGGGCGTCCGAACCGTGGTTCGGTAGGCCCAAAGACATTCACTAAACTTCTCATTCCAGTCTCGCTTATTTGAGGAAACGAACTTTTTGAGTAGCTTAATGATTGTCTTGATGAATACTTCCGCCAAGCCATTAGCGGCAGGATTATAAGCAGTTGATGCCACGTTCTGAATCCGGTACTTATCGCAAAACCGCTAGAACACCTGACTCACGAATTGGGGACCGTTATCATGGATGATCCGCCTAGGGACACCAAATCGATGGATGACATAGTGTTTGATGAAATTAATCACGTTAGAAGTTTTAACTTCAACCAGTGGTATAGTTTCTGCCCACTTTGAAAAGTAATCGATTATCGCTAGGATAAACCGGTATCCTTTTGTTGAAGAAGGACTGATTGGCCCTACGACATCGGTTCCCCATGCTTCAAATGATCATGAAGCAATGGTTGGATGGAGTAACTCTGAGGGCTGATGTATGAAGTCCGCATGGATTTGGCAGGCCTTACACCTTCGTGCATATTAGATGGCATCGGCTATTATGGTTGGCCAATAATATCCAAGCCTGTGGAATCGGTCTTTAAGTTTTGGACCTGGCTGATGAGCTTCGCATATGCCGTCGTGCGCTTCTTTAAGCACTTCTTGTGCTTCTGAATTAGAAAGGCAACGGAGGAGGATATCGTCATATGAGCGACGGTAAAGTGTCTTCAGAGTTGGATCATAGTAAAAACAGGGAGACCTTCGTCTGATGGATGCGGCTTCTTTAGGGTCGTCCGGTATTAAACCATGCAGAGCAAAGTCGATGAGGGGAAATCGCCAATCTTTCGGTTCAAGATCCGTCGAGATATTATAGACCTTTGTGGTTCTCAACATATGTTTAGAGCAGACAAGGTGTCGAGTCGCCACTGTAAGGTGATACTCGGTGTCGACTGGAAAGGCTAGCGTTGTTGCTAATGCAGCCAGAGCATTGGCCCTAGTATTCTAGGATCGAGAAACGTGACCAATGTAAAAGCCATCAAACAGATTAGCTATTTAGATGACCGCGTGATAATAAGGTACCAAATCTTCGTGACGGACCTCATATTCGCCTTTAACCTGATTGACAATCAGTTTTGAATTGCCATAAGCTTCAAGGTAGCGTACCCCCATTTCATGAGCGAGCTGAAGACCAATAAGTAGAGCATTGTATTCTGCCACATTGTTGGAGCATGATTCCGTCAGAGAAAATGCTCTAGGAAGGACATGATTTTGTGGAGAGATAAACACAACCCCCACACTGGCAATGATCCTGCCTTTAGGGCCTATTCGTGATGCTCCATCGAAGAACATCTGCCAAACTTCATCCTCTGAAGTTATATTAGATTCAAAGACTTCATCTGGAATGTCTTCATGAAGTTTTGAGTTTTCCGGAACCGGATGAGCAGCCAAGAACTCTGCAAGTGCCTGGCCTTTAACCGCCTTCTGAGGGACAAGGAGCATGTCGTATTGAGACAAAAGAAGCACTCACTTAGCTAATCTTGAATTTAATGGTCCTGATTTCGTCATGAGAAGACGCAAAGGGTTCACTCTGGAAATGACATGTATGATTTGACCGACCAAATAATATTGTGTCTTCTGAATAGCAAAGACAAGAGCTAAGGATTCCTTCTCAATAGGATTATAGCGAGATTCCGCCCCTATCAGAGTCCTACTCAAATAATAAATAGCTTGTTCATGACCATTATCATCTTTTTGGGCAAGTAGAGCACCGAGAGAATGGTCCATAACTTTCACATAAAGCAAGAACGGTTTTCCTGATGTGGGAGCTACTAAGACTGGAGATTTTGTGAGATATCTTTTGATATCTTCGTAAGCTTCTTGACAAGCTAGATCCCATACAAAAGAAACACCCTTTTTCATGAGTCGGGTGAACGGTTGACAGCAGCCTGAGAGATTTGCGATGAATCTTCTGATATAAGCCAGTCTACCTTGCAGGCCTCTAAGTTCTTTGAGATTCTTAGGTGGATGCATGTTCTGAATGGCTTTGACTTTGTCCGGGTCAAGATGAATTCCTTTTGATGTAACAATAAATCTAAGGAATTTGCCACTCGAAACCCCCAAGAAGGATTTTGCCGGATTCATCTTCAGTTGATGAGCCTGAATTATGTCGAACATCGTTCTCAAGTCGTGAAGGTGGTCACTCTTATTGCGACTTTTGACAGCAATATCATCGACATAACATTCTACCGTTTTTCGGAGGTGATCACGAAAAATCATACTCATTGCCCGCTGATAAGTTGCTCCCGCGTTCTTTAACCCAAAGGGCATCACGGTATAATAGTATATCCCCAACGGTGTCCGGAATGAAGTATGTTTTTCATCCTCTGGATACATCTTAATTTGATTGTATCCTGAAAAGTCGCCCATGAAGGACATTCTTTCGAATCCGTAGGTATTGTCAATCATGACATCGGTGATAGGCAGTGGGAATTCGTCTTTAGGACAGGCTATGTTGAGATCACGGTAGTCGATGCAGATCCATATCTTCTCATTCTTCTTGAGAACGGGAACGATATTAGCAACCCAATCTGGATGTTATTCCTCCCGTATGAAGCCGTATTCAATGAGCTTATGAACTTCGACTTCAATAGCCTCCATAATGTTCGGACGAAACCGGCGTTGCTGCTGCTTGACTGGCTTGGCGTCAGGTCTGATGTTCAGACGATGCATGGCTACTTGTGGATCAAGTCCGGGCATGTCTCGTAGTTCCATGCAAAGACATCTATATACTTCTGTACGAGTACTATCAATTATTCTTTTTCCATAAGTGATAAGCTTTCACTTATAAAGATGGGTTCAGGGTGATCTCGACTACCCATGTTAACCTGGATCACCTTGTCTTCAGTAGATGGTTCACGCTGTTCGAATCGCTTTTCCTACTGGAAATCCAATTACTGAGCCCATGGTTCCTCATCAATAGCTTCCACTGGCTCCAATTGGCTGCTTGAAGTCATATTAACGGTGAGATTCTTGAACATCGTTCCCACACTGACATCTGAGTCCCATTCGGAGGAAGAGGCAGAGTGTGATGGGATCGGTTTGTCATCCTTGGACTGAAAGGTTGCTGGTAGTGTAGGTGTAACGTATCCCAACCCCCTGCATGTGTTATCATAGTAATTTGCCAGTTTCCCTCTTGGCACGAAGTTGCGCAGAAAACCACGTCTTCCTTTTCCGAAATTGAGGCCCTTCCCATGCTGTAGGTTGTATCCCATTTTCCTCATCATATGGTGCGCTAATTGCGCATAATGGAAAAATTGTGGGGCGTCTGAGTCTGAACTTGAATCCGCGGCTGTCGACCTTCGCAGTTGGGCTTTACCGAATATTATTGGTAATTGACCCTCTTTGGATGAAGGAACCACTAAAACGGATCTAACTATAGATTCCACGGATGTACTTGATGCACTTGGTTTATGTAAGAGCATGTGCAGAGAGCTATCCGTAACGGATTCAAACAATTCAACACTCACAGGATAATCAAAGGAAATATTGTCATTAATTGCCCATTCGCCCTCATCTTCAGAAGGAGTGTTACATTGGGGATTATTAAAACATGCTACAATCGGTTCACCGATCAAAATGGCTGGCATGTCTGCTTCAGATTCTGAATCTGCCTCATTGCCACTATCATCGTCGTCAGGCAATGATTCTTTTGATGTTTCACCGATCTCTTGATACAGGAGAGCGTCAGTAAAGTAATTCTCCACCCCTTTGAATGGTTGCTTCTCGGCAAAGACAGTTCGTACTGTTGTATCATCTTCAACATATTTGAAGCATTGGTGCAGAGTAGAGGGAACGATCCAGTTGGCGTGGATCCACGGTCGTCCTTGTAACAAATTGTACAACGTGTCAGCGTCAATGACATAGCACGTCACTTCTGACTTCAGGCTCCCGATTAGGCAACAGAGTCGAATCTTTCCAAGCGGATGACTACTTCCTGCATTAAAACCGTATATTGTTGTAGTGGTTGCGGACAACCTATATAGTGGTATGTCGAGGAAGTAGAGGAGCCTTTTGGGGATGATACTGAGTGCAGACCCTGGATCAACCTGTACCCTTTCAATGCATATCAAACCAATGTATCTGGTGCAGTACAAAGGTCGATCGTGTTTGTTATCCTTGAGAAGCATATCCTCCGCTGTGAAGGTAATAGCAGGTACCTTTGATTGCACATGATGGCATTCGGAGCAAGAAGACTGAGCGTCATCTTTAGGGATTTCTGGCATATACGTCAGGAATGATTCTGAATTATCCAGTGCATCTCTGAGTGCTTCTCTTGTCTCTTTCGAGAGACGAAGGAGCTCGTGTATGGTAATACGAGCTGGGATATTAGCCAGCTGGGACAATATGTCAAAACGAAAGGGCATGTTAAGCCCTGGTCCTGAAGGCCTCATAAGGACATGGTCGAACCGGATTTCTTTCCGCTTCTCTTTTTCCATTGTCGGGAGTGGAGCCGGTGTGGATATTTGTACTGACGTCGTCTGCTGTTGTGTCTCGTCAGTAGCTTTCTCATACTATTTTAAGTATGATTTTCCGGATCGAGTACCTGTCGGCTGAGGTACATCAGCCTGCGTCGTGCAAGCATGCTTTTCCCCCTTCAGAATCGCTGAGAGAAGCTGATGTGAGATTGCCATCATCCGGCAGGATGGAGACAACATTGCAAGATTTGTCCTTCGACTTGGATTTCTTCGAATCCCATTGTTCGTCTTGGACAAGGTCTGAGTGTATCCACATGATTTTTCCTGTCTCCAGTGTCAAGGGAATAAGACCCTTATTCTCTTAAATTTTAGCTGAAGGATGCTTAACTTCCAGCCGTGGTGCAGGGATTGGAAAGGTCCCATCAGGAACTGTGACTTTTGGGGTTTTGCCGAACTCGAGAGTCACCATATTTGCAGTGACTTTCTTTTGTTCTGATTTCATAGTCAGAACTCCGACGTCGACTAAAGCTTGAATCTTATCCTTAAGGACAAAGCATTTATCAGTAGGATGATGAACCATCCTATAAAAGAGGCAATAGTTGGGATCGTTCGTGCGTCCCACTTCATTAGGACGCGAGCATCCGGTAGCTTCAATTTATTCCCTTTGTGGAGTAAATGGAATATTACGACCACCTGTTCGTCTTTGAAGGAGTATTGTTTCGGAGGAAACTTAGTCTCCTGATTATTGAAGCCACTCTTCTTGGCCTTCGACTGAACGTCCCCTGACAATTCAACGGACATAGTCTCTTTCCCTTTGGCTTGAGAAGACTGTGCCATGTCTCTACGTTCTTTATTATTCATACCCCATTTGCCTTTAGGGATAGATGGTTCGAACTTCTTAGCCGACTTTTCGACTATCTCAGCTTGTTCGACTAGTTCCTTCCAGGTATGGGCTTTGACAGCCCCCATACGAATCTCCACTTGGTTGAGGAAGTTATACCTGCATGTCTGCAAGAGCATGGGTAATGGCATCCCTGCTGGGCACATCAAAGACAAGTTTCTGAACCGTTCAATGTAATCGCGGATAGATTCGCCCTTCTTCTGTACGGTAGAGAGGAGTTTGTTCATGGTTACCTTGGTATCATCCTAGTAGAAATAAGAAAGAAATCGAGTTTTTAGGTCGATCCAAGAATTGATAGAGCCCGGAGGAAGGTTTCAGAACCAGTCGAATGCTACCCCCTTCAGGGTGCCAATGAAAAGTCTGGCCATGATAGCATCATTGTCTATGAGATTACCAGTCTGAGACCAGAAGTAGTAGATGTGCTGGTTTGGCGAGCTCTTACCATCATACGTATATAACGTTGGTGGTTTGAACTTTGGCGGGTATGGTACTGAATCCCATTCCAAAGTGTAAGGACGGACTGTCCCTACTTTCTTTAGTTCATCCCTCTGAGCTAGGGAGGCGATCTGAGCTTGGATGCCTTTGAGAACTTCAGCGTCTATAAAAGAACTTTCCTTTAACTTCTCAGTCCTTGGTTGTTCATGGCTATGATGTTCTTCCTCGTCATGGTTACTCCCGGTATCATTGTTATTCCGGTTGGTGAGGAGTTGAGCGAGCATCTGTTGAATGTTGTCCAAGGCTTCTTGCTGGACCTTAGAGGTTTGCTCTTGAGCTTCCAACCGTCGACGGAGGTCATCATTACCGTTATCAGCCATATTCACTGATACTCTATCCGTTCGTACCGAGCTGACTATCGTTGAAGAGGCATACCCACTGTCTTCGTCCTCCTCATCAGACCATTGGAATAGTCTTCTCATTGGTTCTGGCGAGGTTACTGTAGTTGAGGAGCATGGCTACTCATAACTGTAGGGTATTGCAACCCTAGATCTGGTGTTTCGGAAGACGCCTTCTTTGTGTACCAAGACTTTGCTAAGGCCCGGACTATAATCCGGATCTGGAGAACTGGAGGGAGCAGCATGCTACGCTTGTCTGTCCCTTCGTGGCTTTTGTCCCTTCTGATCATATTAACGGATGCATAGGGCAGATCTTGCGATACGCTCATTTTGCGATGCTTCACAGGATCTCGTTCCGATAGTCGATCAAAAACTGAACGTCGGTCTGGAGGAGTGGCGGGGATTAATCCTAGCTGGCAATGGACTGAGTGGACTGTCACCAACTGACATCCCACTTGTTGACAACAGGAGGGAGAAGTCCGGAAAGATTCTGACTTTCGTTTGTTTGTCAAGAATTCTCGCAAGTCAGACCCAGCCGGGCTTAAGTGGTTTAGTGTCGAGGCTCTGTTGGATTGCGTATAGGATGATGCCATGTTCTTTTCATCACCGCAGAGGTAATTAGCACTAAATAGTGCTTTAGCTCTTGCTTCGCGGCTAAGAACTTTGGGAATGTCCTTGGGTGCTGAAGCTGCATAAGCACTGCTGTCAACACTTAGGGACGATCCCTTAGCTCCGCTGCGAAGGGCGAGCTTAGTGCTTGATGAACTGGGGAGCGAAGCACGCCGTTGTGCTTTGCTCGCTTCTTTGCTGCGAAGGTGATTAGCACTGCTAGGTGCTTTAGTTCCAGTCTGGCGGCTGAGAACTCCGCGCATACCCTGAGATACTGGCGTTGTGTTTGCCATGTCATCAGCACTTCGCTCGGAAGAACAAGGTTGGTGTGAGGAGTCACTGCTCCTGAATTAGGCGAAGGTATAGTCGCCGTTCTAGCCTCGCGGCTAATGGCCTCAGCGAAACAGGCAGGCATTTTACCTTTGTCTTCGCATGATAGGCGAGCCTGTGGCGTAGCTATGCCTGAAGCTTCATATAGAGCTTTCTACTTTGGCCTCCACATCTGCTTTAGAAGAGGAGATTTAGGTTCGCATGGAACCTAGCTAGCCTCACGCGAGGCTGAGAAGAGTTGGGAGGAAATCCGTTCGGCTACTCGCCCATCTAGGGCTGGTTTCTGCTCTAAAACCTTGGTCACCGAGACCTTCCTATGCTTCCGTGCGTCGAGCATTGGACCACCTCCAAAGATGAGCTCTTCAAATTTTCCTTGGTCGAAATGAATGACCAGGTTTTCGAAGGTAATAGGCTCAAGATCCTGACCCTCCTTGTTGCGCCAGAAGACCGTAGTAGGCTTGCGGAGATCCTTATCTGTCTCGACAGAGACTTGCTTCGAAGAATTAGCCAGAGGGGTTCTGGTTGCGCTGACTTCCTTGACTCAGCAGTAGACCCGAAGGTCTGTTCGTCGCATTGCGATACTTGATTCTCAGCAGTGGAGAATAATTTTCCCAGCGGAGTCGCCATCTTGTTTTCCATTGAGTTTGCAAAGGGAAAAACTTACAAAAAGGGTCGAGGAGCTAAATTACAAGTAATTCTTTGAAGTAAAAAGATTACAGGTAGATCTCCTCTGAGATTTCTGGGAAAGTGTGCCGGTAGGAATCTGATCAGCGCGCGATCACTTTATCCCTTTGACGATGTGATCAATCAGACAATCGGACTGCTGCCTGATGGGATTCCCTTCTCGCCTGGTTCGGGGAATCGGAGAACATTAGGTCGGTAAAACCCTCTTATTACTTCTCGAGCTGCCTCCGCTTGGGAATTCCTTCTCGCCTGGTTCTGGATGTTCCTTGAGAGGGAGGAAGATCTTAGGGTATTAGCACCCTGATTAGAGAAACAATTCTCTGAATTCTTGGAAGCAAGAGAGTAGATCTCTATCTTTTTTCCTCTTCTCCTCTTTTTCAGCCTCTCCGCCCTTCTCTCGCCCTTGGTAGGCTATTTATAAGGAGGAGTAGGGGTATAATCGCCCTGAAAATCTGGAAACAGATTGAGTCAATCTGTTTTACATCTGAAAAGTAGCCTCGCCGAGGCTAGAGACAGCTTTTGTGAAGCTAGGAATAGCAAGTAGTGCTGGTCTCTTGATCCGTTCTGCTAAATGAGGGATGCGCCCTTGATTCTTTCCAAATAACTGAAAGATTTCTTCTGATCTTCTCACTTGATTGGGAGAGTCAAAAGATCATGACAAGCAACTGCCAAATTTGATCTCAATTAGATTTGATCTCAATTAGATTTGATCTCATCTAGAGATTTGATTGGTCAAAGGTGACCATAGAAGACCCACAGCGGAGTCGTTGCGTTGAGCTCATGGCGGAGCTAGGAGAAGTATCTGGCAAAGTTAAAAGAAAACTCTTCAGCAGAGCTGGATAACTTTGTGGCGAAGCTACTAATTACCCTTTTACGCAACTACCTGGGACTTCGAGCGAAGCTAACCCTCTGCGGAGTTAACTGAGCATTTCTGTGCGATGTTATAAGTTAGCTCGCAGCGAGACTGTGAAGGAGCTTCCTGCGATGCTAAGCAACTTTGGCTTCTTATGCGAGACTTATCTCGTGGGCTCGTGCGAGACTAAGTGTTGAGCTAACTTAGTGTCTCTGGACATGCTTGGGTCTTCTCACGAGCTTTTCTCGGCTTACTGTCTGCTTCACTGGATCAGTAAAGTCCAAGTTGATTGATACGTCCCTTTGAGATGGGTAAAGAACTGGTCGTCAGCTTGTCTGCCGCTTGTCTTTTGTAGATGTCAACAAGTTAGACATTGTTCAGGTCAGTTAGGAATCTTGCCTTTTTTAGAGTGTCAACAGAAGGCAAAATGTTACCTCAAGGTGGTGGTTCCTTCCCTCGAGTTTGTTTTCCATCATTCCAATGTGTCCTCTTTAGTAGTGAAATTGGAGAGATCAATCTTTTTGTCATTTATCTCATCCTCTCCAATTTATCTTTTATTTTTGTCAATCTCCTCCTTATCGTCTTCCCATTTTCTCTCCTCACAAATTGATCATCATTACATATCTCAAAATGAATATCAATATGATCGAATTCATCAAGCAATATGGGCTCATTATCCATAAAGGGATCCTCACAATTTTTAGCACTTATCTTGACACAAAACTTTTGAAATTCATCCTCAAATTTCGCTTGGAATTCAATTTCCTCGTCATCCTCAAATTGTTTCATATGATGTATATATGTAATCATATCTTCTTGACTTATGTTTTCGCGTGATTGATTATTGGTTTACTCCTCAAAAGTGAAGATACTCAAATCAAGTTTCCTTTTCTCAAAGAGTACTCTAGGCGTAAAATTCTCAACATGTGTCTTATCACCACTATAATCGCACTCATCCTTAAATAATTCGTCATGAAATAGAGGCTCATAACTATGCAAACATTCTCACAACATGATTAAATTTTCTCCTCAGGTAGTGTATGTGTAACCAATCGTCTCTAAACAAGTCATCCAAATATAAAGAATCATCAGCAAATTTGCACACTTCAGGCACATGTATAACTTCTTCAATAGGTTTATCATCATTACAGTCATCCTCACAATATGATTCAACTTGCTTCCTACGAGATCTATGTGTAGCCAAATGATCTCTGATCACTTTATCTAGAACCTAGGATAGTCATCCAATATGCACACTTTCTCAATAGGTTTTTCAATATTGTTGAATTTTCTTGCTTTGTCAAGATGAATGTGATCTAGAATTGATATTGTTCGCCTTGGAGCAAGTTGAGTAGAAAAGGAATCTTCCTATTGCCCACTAACTAACTCATTAGCTTGTCTATTGAGTTGGTTGTCACGCATTTGTGCACTTGTCTTAAAAATTTTCTCATATGTTGGTTGTTTATCCTCCACCTCAACTTGTGAAAGTTGATGGTCTCTTGATCTTGATCAAGAGTTTGGGTTGAAATGGGTTGATATTGGTTAAGTTCAAGTTGGTGTGATGAAATTGAATCTTGTTTAAGGTCTCCAAGACACCATGATTTTTGGTTCCTATCAAGATAGCTAGAGCAATCAGGAATGGTCGAAAATGTGTTAAGTGGAGTTTTCTCATTCATATCTTTCATTCTGTTGATTAAATGACTCATTTGTGCTTTTACCCTATTGATAGATTGGGAAAAATAATTTCCAACTTGAATCAGGTTTTTCATCCTTTCGTCTAAGTCCGTAGGTTTTTCTTGTTGTGGTGGGACATGGAAGGCAGAGTAAGGATCTTGAATTTAAAAATTTCGATTTGCTTGTGCGTCTTTTATTATTTTAAGCTATCGCTCAAGCTCTTCTAAGATTTCCATCTTATTTTCCTAGTCTATTGATTTTTCTATTGGTTGCTTGGGAAATGAAGTATATGACGATGATTGTTGGAAAGGTGGTTGACAATATGGCTTGGAGGCATTGTATCACAATCGATTCGGTGAAGAGTAGAGATAATTATTCAAATTTTGTCCATAAACTTGAGATTGGGGCATACATTGATGCAAATAAGGCAAACCCGGCATACTTGGTTGGTTAAAATGATGTTGGATAAAGTTATGTCATGCTTGGTTGGTATAATCTGGGTTGAAAGAGGTCATAAATATGAATTATTATTAAAGTTAGAAAATTATAGTTATAATCCATATTACTAAAGAAATGTCAAAACAAATAAATAAATAAACAAAAGAAAAAAAAATCTACCCTAAGTTAGGATAGACCTTAAACCTAAATGACCCCTAATTGGTTAACTGTCCACGGGAGGTTTATTGCAGAATCTAACTACAAGTTAATTGGCCAGGTAGGTGGCAAGATTAATGGGAGGTATCCGCGCAAGAACGACGGGCCTAATTATGCCAAACCACTGTTCTTTGAGATTTCGCCTCTTAATCCCCTACCTAATCACCGATGGTAAGAGATAAATTCCAACAACTTCCTCCTTAGGTCAAACTCCTAGTAAGACCGAGATGTCTATAAGGCCAATGTCTACTCAAATTTTAATTAGGATTGGGTTAGTGAGGAGATGGCTTGTGGGCTAAGGGAGGGTAAACACTTTCCCACCTTATCTTGCTTATGGGTTTTGCCCTTAAGTCATTTTAGTGCAACGTGTGCAAGTAAATAGATAAGTAATCATTTAAAGCAATTGTAAATCACCAAAAGTGTTTCCTAATCTATATGCAATGCAAACATACCTTATCTGCAGCACACTTCAACAGTAATTTAAAATAAATGAAATTAGACAGATGCCTATGATGCAAGTCTATCCATTTTTTAAGCACTTCAATTAATGGATTATTGTTGAATTAAAAATAAAAAAGAAAAATTAACCACTTAGTAAATAAAGAAATATTGTTCCCATACCAGCAACGTGCAAAATTTGATTGCGGGAAAAATAGAGATATAGTTAAGGGTTAGAAGGTTGTTATCTGGATGGATGTGTGTCTCTATCTTTCATAATATATTCGCTGTAGCAAGGGCTAAAGCGGGTCGAACCTCAGGAAGAGATGCGATGAAAACTTTTGGTGCTATTGTCTTCTTATTATCTTCTCTGTTTAAAGAACTTGAAAAAAAAGGGATGGATTGTATGTGGAGAAAGAATTAATCTAAAAGAAAAATTCACAGCTTACTAATATCAACCACCATAACATGTTAATGCCCAATAAATAATGACTTCACTTTAAATCCTAAACATGATATTCTCCCACAAAATCAAGCAAGATACATAAGATAGAAACTAGGGTATGATTTGAGATAACACCAACAAAGTTTAATGTTATAATATCAAGATTGTCCATCAAGTATAAGTAAGAAAAAATCATTAGAAAGTACTTAGCAAACTTAACCCTATTTGAAATAACACTGATTAAAGTTTAACATTAAAATATCAAGATCTTCATCAAGCATAGATTAAGAGGGAAAAAATTAAAAAGTATTAGCATATATTTGACCTAGTAGCTTATCCTCATGTGTCTTCAAGAAAAAAGATTGGAGTAGGCATGCATATGATCTAATCTGGTTATCTACTAAACATTAAATGTAATGGTGGTGATATTTTAGCAAGCTATAAAAAAAATCTAGCTACACATACTTGAAAACTAAATTAAGAACGCGTGTAGAAAAAAAACATATAAAGAAAGCAAATAAATATAAATAAAATAGAAAGAAAAACTTTATTATTGATGATGTCGCCTTCAATACAAAGAACCTCCTTTTCTTTACAAAGCTTGAATTAGAACTAAACCCTAAAAATTACAAAAGAAATTTAGAAGAGAAACTAAAGAAAAATCTTAAGTTATGATTCCTGATGTGGTGATACTTTTTATGAGAGATTTCAGCTCTTTAAATAGGCCTCATAGCCAATCACAATCAGATACAAATTAGGAAGTTTAACTCAATCCTAATTCAATACGAGAATTCAATTCTGCAGCAAGTCAACGTATCAACTGCTAAATATGACTCATCAGATGGCTGAATTGGACATAGTGGTCAACATAAGATATGTAGCCCTTCACGTCCTCTTTCTGTTGCATCTTGAATCATTGGATTGGAATATCTGCAGCGAAAGTTATAATCCGAATACTAAGAGGTGTCCAGTCTGAATTAATTTTTAACTCCATTTAATTTGAATTACCCTTATTATCCCTATTAGGATTAGCTTTATCCCATCCATCTTCTAAAAGTATATCTTTCAATTTTGAATTTGAATTTTGAAGATTATGATATATCCTTTCCTCTTTATTTAAAGTTGATTTAAATTGAAATTCAAATTTAGATAGAATTAGGGATAAAATAGAAGATTCTTATATCTTTATCTTTCTTATTAAGTAACTACACACCATAATCAAAAAGAAGGTTAAATAGCAATGTTAAATAAAAATAATCAAGAATAAATGTGCAAATATGACAATAATAATGCAAAATTGAGATGCAATCATCAACTACGTAAGATACATAACAGATATATACAACATAATGTTCACCTCTTTAGTTGACTAGGGTATTTTATAAGTCGACTAGGGTTGGTTTCTGATGTTGAAATCTGTAAATGATGTTTCTGTTGAAACACTTAAAGTCGACTATAGGAAAAAGTTAGTCGACTAGACTGACAAAAATTTGGATTTATTGTTCTCTGTTGGACTCTATTAGTCGACTTGGGATATGGTTAATTGACTAAGATATGTATGAATTGTATGAGTCAGAATATTAGTCCATGGTTAGTCGACTAGAAGATTTATAAGTCGACTAGATCTGTGTATCAGTGTGCGTTCAAGGCTCTTTACAAATTTCTAAAAATTATAGAAAAATTATTAAAAAATATAAAATAGCCTTCTAATATCTTTTACTGCTTGATCATCAAGTATGAGCTATATCTTCACCAAAATATCCTTTAATTGTGCTGCAACACATATGTGAGTACAAAATATATATTGACATAACATATCCACTAGTACACACATACACACACAAAATATAATCACAAGTTTGTTATCATCAAAATCTATGAAATTATAAATATGTGATGAATATGTAGGACCAGTATTCAACATTCTTCCCTTTTTGATGATGACAAATAAGTGTGTGTATGTGTGTGTGTGTGTGTGTGTGTGTATTAACTTAAGAAATATATAACATGTGGTAAGCTCTCCCTGCATGAAAAGCTCCCCCTACATAAAAGCATATAATAGTTGTATAACAGTATTACTTGTATAACAACATTACTAAACACATACCACATATTATAGAACCATATCACATATTAACCTATTAACATATATAACTTCTCCTCCTTTGGCATCAACAACAACAAAAAAAATCAAAAATTATATAGCAAAAGAGAAAAGTGTCTTAACATGAAGTCATAAAGGTAATAAACATTACATAATAGAAGTCTTGAAAACATGACATGAAAGCAACTTGAACACAAAGTTCCATTACATAAAAGTAACATCAAAGCTAAAGAAATGCCTATGCATCCTAGATGATATGCATTAAAAGTCCACATCCTGCTTGAGTAATATACACCAGATCCGGATAGCGGAGGTTGTGAAAAATGATTCTTGAGAAGTTGAAGAAGGATCTCTTGTTGAATGGTATCCATCCCAATGTTCATGTTCATGAACTGATCAAGAATCATTCCTTGGCTGTTGAGGAGAGAAGTTTGTGAGTATAATATAGAATCTTGTTGGGCTTTAATCTCCAATACCTCAACAATGAGAGTATTGTAGTAAGCATCAGAAAGTGGGTAGATGAAGATTGGGATGGACTTTGGGTATGGTGAGAGGATTGGGATGGTGGTGGTGGAGGTGTGTCAATAAGCTTCATACGAAGAAAAACTAATCTATCAAAAGACTCAAAGATCTTAACCACATTTGTCACGGAGGCTAGGTGAATTTTAAACTTTCTGAAAATGAAAGTAAGGTATGCTCCATATGGAAGAGATGAGGAGTGTTCTTTCACAAGGTATCAAATATGATTTGAACCTAATTTACTTCAAGTTTAGCCATGATGGCATAGACACAAGCGAGATCACGAAAATAATAATTGAAACTCCCCATTTTTGAACAAATATTGTAAGTAAGGATACGACCAATAAGCTTCAGAATGGATTGAAGCTTATTGTTGGCCATATGGGGTCCTTGACCGGAAGATATATTTGAGATAAAACTTCATCATCATCCATATTAATGTCATGAGGGGTTAGACCAGTGTATGAAATATAGAGGATTTTGCTTAATGATTTAGAGTTAGGTCAATTTCAATCCCCTTAATCAAAGTAGACAAAGTTTCAGAGTTGTCATCATCCTCACACACAAGATTTGTAAAGAACAGATAAATCAAAGATGGATAATATCCTTGCTTGGAACCAATGAAAAACATCTCATACAATCTAGTTTGCTGTAAATATGATGATATATCATATTATATGAAATCAGAGAAATTGACAAATCTACTGGGAATGATTTCTAACTGAGATATACGAAGATAATCAACTCTAGACTAGGATTCTTTAGAAAAACCCTAAAATCAGTAGGTTGTGAAGAGGAAGAAGATTCAAAAAATTAGTTTTCTTAGGTCTAAACATAGTAAAGATAGTGAATAAAGATTACAACCTGATCTGAGACTGAGAGTGAATAGAATTGAAGAGAAAACTCTAAATCTGGAAGAGGAAGAAATGATTTATGGTCGAATGAATTCTGGAGCAGCAGCAACATTTTGAGTAATTTTCTAGGTTTTGATCGGCTTTGAGAGAGAGAGAGGAAGTGGTAAATAGGAGAGGGGTAAATGAAATCAATGGTTAGGATTGAAGAATAAAGAGATCGGATTCCAGATAATAGTCAAATGGGTCAAGTTTTTATGCAAACTATCCAATTTAAAAAACACATAATACCTGCATTAGTCGACTAGTTCCAGGGTGTAATGACTAACTTCATGAGTTAGTCGACTAATAGTCATTTCTGGTCAACTAATTCCAGCATCTAGAGAAAGTCAAGTTTTTGTTGATGCTACTAGTCAACTACTCTGTAGTATAGTCAACTAATTAAGGTTATTAGTCGACTAATAAGTTTATAACTCGACTATTCACTATCAAAAGTTCAAAATTAATGCAATCTATATGCAATGAATTTTTAAATATCAAAAATTGTATAAATATCTAATTTTCTTCTAAATTTCATAAAAACACCCTCTTTAAGAGGCTTTGTATATCAGCTATTTGTTTATCGTAAATATGAAATTTAAAGAGATATCACCCTTAATAGTATGATAACATAAAAAGTAATGTCAGATATCGATATGTTTTGTACGTGAATGCTGAATAAGATTTTTAGATAGATTGATAGCATTCGTATTATCATGCATGATAGGTGATGTTGTGCTTGTAATACCATAGTCAATTAGGGCTTACTTTATCCATAAAATTTGTGCACACGCAACACTAGCAGTAATACATTCTGTTTCAGTTGTAGATAATGACACAGAATTTTGCTTTTTTTGAACCACGATACTAGTGTCCCAAAAGTGACAAGTACCACTAGTACTTTTCCTATCGGATTTGCATCCAACAAAATCAGCATCACTATATGACATTAAATCAAATGTACTTGATTTTGAATAAAATAAACCATAACTAACAATGCTATTAATATATCTAAGAATCTTTTTACTGCTTTAAGATGTGATTTTTTAGAATTAGACTGATATCTAACACATAAATAAACACTAAACATATATCAAGTCTACTAACAGTAATATATAGAAGAGAGCCAATCATACTTTGATATACCTTTTGATCAACACTCTTATCATTCTTATCTTTGTCTAGAAATATAGTAGTGCACATTGGTGTTCTTTTGCTTCTGAAATTTTTCATACCAAATCTCTTGAGAAGTTCATAAGCGTATTTGCTTTGATTGATGAAAATTTCATTTACATTATTTGAAGACCGAGAAAGAAATTAAGTTCACCCATATGACTCACCTTAAATTCACTCTGCATGGTCTGAAAATTCTTGACAAAGAGTTTTATTAGTATAACCAAATAAAATATCAACATAAATTTGGATAATTAAGATATCTTTATTTACATGTTTAATGAAAAAAATGTATCAACTTTGCCAATTTCAAACCAAATTCAAAAGAAAATTTTGAGTCTATCAAACTAAGCATGGAGTGCTTGTTTAAGACCATATAAAGTTTTCTTAAGTTTGAAAACATGATTAGAAAACTTTTCATGATCAAAATCCGAACGTTGCTCAATATAAACTTTTTTTTGATAAATTCATTTAAAAAAACATTTTTACATCTACTTGGTAAAGTTTGAAATTCATAAAACATGCATAAGCAAGTAAAGTACGAATATATTCAAGTCTAACTACAGGTGCATATATTTTATCAAAATCAATACATTCCTCTTAATTATAACATTGTGCCATCAACCTTCCTTTGTTCTTCATGACTTGTCCAAATTCATCAAGTTTGCTCTTGAATACCCATTTGGTGCCGGTAATCAGATGTCGTGTAGTCGCGGTGCAATACCCCATACATCATTTCTAACAAATTGGTTCAATTCTTCTTGCATTGCAATGATCCAAAAATCATCAACATGCCTCTATAACATTCTTCAGTTCAATAAGAGATATAAAGGCAGCATGGGGCAAATTGTTCAACTTGGATCGAATCTCAACGCCTTAAGAGATATCTCCAATAACCAAATCAAAAGGATGATTTCCAACTTCAACAAATGCTTTAGGTAACTCAATAGAAATTCATCCTTATTAGAAATGTTAGTATCATCATGAGAAGTAGTAATATTATTAATAGGAGAAGTATCTATTATATCATCATGTGAAAAAATATCAATAGAAGTTTAGACAGAGATTCATCAAATCTAACATTCAAAGATTCTTCAATAATAGATATTTTTTATTATAGATTTATATGCTTTACTATGAGTAGAATAACCAACAAAAATACTATCATTGGATCATCAACAAATTTATCCAAAGCATCTCTAGTAATTAAAAGAATTCATATGCATCCAAAAACCTTGAAATAAGAAGCTTTTGGAGTTCTATCAAGAATAGTTCGTAACATGTTTTGTTCAAATAAGTCGAATAAGAACTCAATTCAAATATAGCATGTAATAGCAACTGATTCAGCCTAAAAATATTTTGATAAGTTACTGTCTACAAGCATAGTTCTAGCACATTCTTACAAAGTCCTATTCTTTCCTTCAACAACACTATTTTGAAGAGATGCTCTAGGTAAAGTAAAGTGTGTAATATCAAATTTGTCACAGAAATTAGCAAAAGATTCATTCTCAAATTTTCCTCATGATCACTTCTGATTGTTACTATTGTTAGATACTTTTGATATTGAATTCTCTTGCAAAAACTTGCAAATTCATCAAAAGTATCATTTTTATTTTTTAAAAACATAACCCAAGTAAATCGAAAGTAATCATCAACAATAACAAAAACATATCTACTTTTGTTTATAGAGGGAACATAAGTAGGGCCAAATAAATTCAAATGCAATAATTCTAAAAGTCTATGAGTATAAACTAAATCTTTAGATTTAAAAGAAGATTTAACTTGTTTGCCAAATTGACAATAATCACAAAAATAATTCTTTTTAAAAGAAAGTTTTAGAAGACCTTTAACTAAATCAAACTTTGAAATTTTGAAATAGTTTTCACATTTAAATGCCCAAATCTTTTATGCCAAAGAGAAGAGTCATTGTTAGATGCAACTAAACACAAAACATCATTTGAAGATAAACAAGTCATTGATAACACATAAATATTATTATTACGAGTACCTTTAAATAAAACATTTGTCATGTTAGTATCATATATAAGGCAAGCACCTTTTTTAAAAACTATTTTACAACCCTTATCACAAAACTGACTAATCCTTAAAAGGTTGTGTTTTAAACCACTTACCAAAAGAACAATTTCAATAAGAAATTTTGATGTATTACCAACAATGCCGATACTAATAACCTTTCCTTTGTTATTGTCTCTGAATGTTACTGTTCCTTCTTTCTTATTTTGAACGGAAGAAAGTAGTTGAATGTGACAAGTCATGTGTTTGAAACAACCACTATCAAGTATCCATTTATCTTTACGAGGTACCTATAAGATAAAATGTTTTGTATGGTACCAATTATATATAGGGTACGAAAAAGATTAGCTTTTGGAACCCAACCCAATTAGAATTTGATTTCCATTTATTAATATAAATATAATTGCTAGAATTGCAAACATGATTCATATATGATGCAAGATGGCATTTTTATCAAAAGAATTTAAATTCTTAGGAATTCAGATATATTTATACTTTGTTCTATTTGAAGAAGTATTATAATTATTCTTAAAAAAAGAATTATAAGGAGCATGATTATTCTTCTTATAAATATGAGTAGTCTTTCGGATTTTTTTTAGAAAATTCAAGACCAAAAAGATTATTTGGAATCTTTTGAGAAGATAATAAATTATTTAACTTCTCCTTTCTTTTATTGAATTTAGGAACATTATTCAAAATTTCTTCATATTTATTCTTAAAACATGAAATATCTTTGTCCAAAATAGAAATTCGAGAATCCAAAGAAGTTGTTTCATTTTTAAGCAAAATATTTTCTTGTAACAAAATCTCATTTTTCCCTTGTTAAATCCTTGTATTTATCATTTTCTTCCAATAAAAATTCATTATACTTTTTTAAATCCTTGTATTTAGCATTGATCTTTTAAATTCAAGAAATAATTCATTTAAAGCGTCAAGCAATTCATTATTATCTACAATTTTCATTACGTTATCCTCTTGAGGCATAAAGCATATATTTGCTGATTCCATGATCTCTTCATCATCTGAGGAAGACGTATCACTATCATCCATGTTGCTTGAAAGACCTTTTCTTCTTCTTGAATTTATTGAAACTTTTGAAGTTGCCTTTGGGTTTAAGCAATGGGCAATCCTTTTTCATATGGCTTGGCTTATTACATTTAAAGCAAAAAAGATTATCATTAGTATCCTTGTTCTTTTTAAACTTACCTTATTTCAAGAACTTTCTAAATTTTCTTGAAATTATGGCATCATATGAATCTTTCGTGTTCGAAGATGCATGGAAGGCGGCGACTTTCTTTTTTGATTGATGTTGTTGTTCATCCTTCTTTCTGTCTTCAATTTGGACTTCATATTCCATCAACTTTCCAACGAAGTTCTTCAATATTAGTGTTGATAGATCATTGACTTCTTCTATGATAGTGTTTTCTTTTTCCAATCAGATGTGAGTGCACGAAGGACCTTTCTAACTTTCTCTACTTGTGTGTACTTCTATTCAAGGGCTACCAAAGAGTTTGTAATGTTGGTGAACCTTGTAATATCTCCGAAATGGTTTCATTTTCTTTCATCTTGAATAGTTCAAACTTGTGGATAAGAATAGAATTTTAGATTCTTTTCCTTTATTTGTGTCTTCGTGTGTTACCTGTAATATTTGTCATATTTGATGTGTCGATGTTGCCGTTGACGCACGATTCAATTCTTCTTTGTTCAAGGCACAGAAGAGTGCATTCATTGCTTTTGCATCAAGATTGACTGATTTCTTTTATTCCTCGGACCATTGGTCATAGTTTGTACGTGGCTTCTCATATGCCGCTTTCACAATGTTCTAAAGTTTGTAGTTGATTGACTGTAGGTAGATCTTCATTCTACACTTTTAATAATCTTAGTTTGATCCATCAAACAGTGGTGGTCATTGTGAGGAATGTTTTTCTTTGAATTGGGATGAAGGAAAATCCGGTGCCAGCTTTGTTCTGTGCTCTGACACCAAATGTAGGATGTAAAATTAGGCAACACAAATACTAGAGGGAGGTGGATAGTGTTTTAAAAAATTCTACACAAGAAATGTTAATAACTTGCAAGAATGCAAATATGCGCAAAATAAAACTCAGGAATGCAAATGCAAACAAAAGAAATTTTATCATGGTTTGGTCCTCTTGACCTACATCCAGTCCTTAAACAACCCGCTTGGAATTTTTCTTAATCTGATTTTGAAACTCTTAAAACCAAAACGGTATACCACTTGACAAAATCCTTAGCCAATATGTACCCCTTTCTCTACACCGAGAAGACCTTTTTAAATGAGTACAAATTATCTTATAAGCCTTAACTTTTGTGTGACAGTGAATATACAACGGTCTTGGAACTCTCAAATTTTCTTCACTAAGAATTGATTTGGATGAAAAAAGAATCAAGTAGAGAGTTTTTTTGAAGAATAGAATTTTTCAGACAGAATTTTGATAGAATTTTGTAACTTAAAATGTTGTGAGAAATCAAAGGAATTAATCCCTATTTTTAACTGGAGAATTCAGGCAGTTAGGGTGGTTATTTGATTTGAATTTGAATTCAAAAAATGTGAGAAAAGACCAGAAAGTTAAAAACTTACACAACTGTTCAACAGTCAGAAACTGCTCTTATAGCAGACGAGGTTTTAGAGTTGTCGACTAGGTCTTGTTAGTTTATCTAGATTAGTCGATTTATACAAGTTGTAATCAACTGTACTGACAAATAAAACTGACTCATGTTTCTTTTGAATTGGAGTTAGTCAACTAGAATGAGGAAGTAGGCGACTATGTTAGATACATAACAAATATATACAACATAACGTTCACCTCTTTAGTCAATTAGGGTATTCTATAAGTCGACTAGGGTTGGTTTCTGATGTTGAAATCTATAAATGATGTTTCTGTTGAAACACTGGTAAGTCAACTATAGGGAAAAGTTAGTTGATTACTGACAAAATTTTGGATCAGTTTTGTTCTCTGTTAGACTTTATTAGTTGTCTAGAGATGTGGTTCGTCGACTAGGATATGTATGAATTGTATGAGTCAGTATATCAGTCTATGGTTAGTCGACTAGGAGATCTATATGTCGACTAGACATGTGTATCAGTGCGTGCTCAAGGCTATTTACAAATTTCTAAAAAATATAGAAAAATTACAAAAAATAAAAAATAGTCTTCTAATATCTTGTACTGCTTGATCACCAAGTATGAGCTATATCTTCACTAAAATATTCTTCAATTGTGCTGCAAGACATATGTGAGTACAAAATATAATTTGACACAACATATAAACAAGTACGCAAATATACACACACACACACACACACAATATAATCACAAGTTTGTTATCATCGAAATCTATGGAATTGTAAACATGTGATGAATATATAGAGGCAGATTCAACGACGAGCTCACCAGAGAATCCCCACCTATAATCGTCATTGACTTAGTGAAATTTCTCTCTTTGTGTGTGAATTTCTCCCATTTGGGTTTCCACGTAATTCTTTGTGTTTGTATTAGCTTTTCTGTGATTTGATTTTTACTCTCTCTATTATTTTAGTGCATGCATTAATTCCTTAGAAAATTACTCACAGCACAAAGTAAATAGTAATACTAGGTATAAATCATTTAAATTCATATTTCTATTGATATGAAAAGAAATTAACTTGAACTAATATTTAGTTGTTAGATTGTTTCCTCTGTGTTGGAGTTGGAGTTAGAGTTGCAGCCTCTATTTCTTGTAACCTAAAACTAACTTGGAAGATAAGAGAAGGGGAGAAAATAGTGGTTATTGTCTATCTCTTAGTCAATGCTCAACCTCATATTAATATTAAGGTTAATTGAACTCTTGCAAACCTATTTGAAGTCACAACTCACAAGAATTTAGCTAGCCCAATTGAGTAATATTTAATAATTGGTTTTCCTAAAAATTTGGAATCTTTATGAAAATTTTATAAAATTTAAATAATTTCTGACTACACCCTACTCATTGCTTTAACAATTAGTTAATTTACCCATAATGCATTAGCGAATTAAAGTACAACCATTCATCAAGAGATCTACATGGATCTTCAAAGGTTTGAGGATAAAATACATTGCATATGAAAAATTTATCATAAATTCTTGATAGTACGTATCTTGATAAAGTTTGGCTAGATAAGTTAGAGATAAAAAAAATTCTTTACATGACTTATCATTAATATATTTTGCATATACCAAGATTAAGTTATCACATGAAATTCATCATTATAAGTAAAGATAGTATCACCAAGATGCACTTGCACTATAGCATATAGTGTAAATGAAGTACAATCAAAACATTCTCTTATAATTAATATATATAAAAATTAATTTCCATGAGAAGATGTCAAATCAATAAGAGTTCATCAAATTACAAAAATCCCAATAAATCCATATTTTTTAAATATGATTCACATAAAAAATATAAGTTTATCCTACATATGTCAATCATCGTTCAAATAAAGTAATTTAGTTTAATACATAATATTATAAAAGAATAAAAGAGAGATTCTTAAAGAAACAAGAATATTTCATCATGACATAATTGAAGTGCAAACATATAGTTATTACGTGTTCATGCACTCATAAACTTGTTTTCTCATACACCAAAGATAAACATGAAAGAATGATATTCATAAAAATGGCTAATTGATCAATAACATTAAATATATCCAAATTCATGAACATTATATTCAAGTTAAAAAAGCTGAGACTCATAAAAAAATATATACTATCAAACACATGAGTCTCCCATAATGATATCGTAAAATCATCAAATCAAAATTAAATAAGATAATAAGACCAACAGTGAAATAAAAATTGTACAATTAACTTAATAACAAATATTTTATTTTCTTTAAAAGTATATGCACATGTATGAACTAAAACAAATATATCAAAGTGCAAATTGATTTATCTCAATCAAGAAGAGTATAGAAATAATCAAATTATTATATATATATATATATATATATATATATATATATATATATATATTATATATATATATATATAATCACAATACAAAAAGAGAACAATATATATACCAATGATAGTTCTCCTCAACGTAATTGTGCCACCTTCACAACTTGATAGGGTGTTCGGAATTGGGAGTTATACTAGTATTCAAAGAGAGGTTTAGAGTAAACCTTTGACGTTCGTGTATTGATGTTCAAAAGCTCCAAATGTAGTTGTAGGTTTACTATACTCCTTCCGAATCTCCGTCGTAGCATAAGCTATTACGGGTCGATTCCACAGGGAGAGTTGGCGATAGAAGCATTCACGGTTTTATATTGAGATTTTTTTCCAAGAAGAAAAATGAAAATTCTTCTATGTTTAAAAAAAACAAAATGACATAGAAAGTAGATGAAAAATTCTTTGTTGGTTTTTGTTGAAGAAAAAGGAAAAGGATGGAAAGAAAGGTGAAATAAACTTTGATGTAGTTTGAAAAGAGAACTTTTTAAGAAAGAAACTTTGAAAGACTATAGGAGAGAAACCATGACTAACTAACACTCTACTTTACTAACTTACTAATCTCATAGGGTGATGCATGCCTCATGTTGATTCATCGGCAAAGATTTGTCTTACTTGTTTGGTCAAAGTATTGTCCCATGTAGAGGATGAGATATCTTCTCGGCTTGACTCGTTGCCTCATTGATTCATTGGCTCCCGAGATAGATTTTCAGTGATGGAATCAAGGATAGTCACTCAAGGATATGCTAAGAAAGAAGATACAAAATTCATTAGTCCATCAAAGCTATACTTAAGCTAGTATTGAAGTAAGAAAGTTGTACTACTAATTCATAGCATAGTTAGGTGTGCCATCTTCATGTTCCATCAAGGCACTTGTTCTAAAGACAAGGCTCTAAATGAGGCTCACATGAATCATATGGAATGGGAACAAGCATTTGCTAAGAATTAAAGTAACTCATCTTCATTGGGGATAATTGAGACTTGAAATTTGCAAGACTATAATAAAGCATCCAATGAATCACATGAATTAGCAATCACCCAAGAGTTAGTAATTAGTAAAGTTAGAGGTTAGTTAGTCATGTTAGGAAGTTAGCTAGACATTGAAGTAAAAAGGAAACAACAATCCATTGTAGAAGGAAATGCAAAAAGTAGTAAAAGCTTGAAGAAAACAATGCACTAGAATGAGAAAAGATGTGGAGAAAGAAGGATCAATTCTTGCATTGAGTTGTCACCTCTCTAATTATAAGATTTCTCACTATCTCTCTCTCTCTCTTTGCTGAATTCTAGAAGGAGAAAGAAAATTACAAGAGCAACTAAAGAAAACCTAGAGAAAATCCCAACAATTCCCTCAAAAATACAATGCTCTTCTCTCCTCCTTGATTACAGAGGCCCTAGGGGTCTATTTATAGGCTCCAGGGAGTGAGGCCTTCAAATCACAGCCGTGGGATTAAACGCTGGCTCAACGGCCAGTCATTGCCGCGGATCCACGGCCAAAGCCGCGTTTTCGCGGCAGAATCTAGGCCGTTGCGCCAGCGATTTCTTCTGACATTCTGTTATCCTCCAGGTGCCTTGCTGGACCTTCTAGAAAGTAGGGAATATCCGTGGATGAATCCAGACATGGGCTTCTCCTTTGAGCTTTTTCTTTGGGCTCTTTAATTAATCCCTTAATTCCCTTGAAAAATCATTGTTGATGGGCCTTCATCTCCATTAATGGTGGACCTGAAAAAAGAGAGGAAAAAAGCAATAAAAATCTCATTTTTCTTTATATAAAGCATAATATGGTAGTGAAAAATGATATAAAAATGAACTCCAATCATAGGGTGGCAAATAGATTTGGCTCTCTGACATATGTCTTCAGCAACCACTGTCAAGATACATCTTCATTCTTTGTTCGGAGTGGTTGCCCACCTAAAAAATAATTTTGTGATGCATATTTTAGTACCCATTGTCATTTGAGTCCTTGAGCGTTAGTATCAAGTTTAGGAACCCAATTAACAAAAAAAAGAGCATAGTAATTTCTCTTAATATAACATGATGTGCTTTCATGTCCTTTCTTCATGAAATAAGTACAAATTAAATTTGACTTGTTTTTAAAAATCATAAGAAAAATAATCAACTTTTTTTCACTAGTAGAAGTGCATCATGTCAGGGCCTGAAACTATTCTGTCAGTTCCTGAGTGGTAGGATGTCATCCTGCTGGAGCCTGGAGCTATTATACCAGACCATGACTGGTAGGATGTCATTCTCTACTAGAGCCTTGTCCCATTCTACAAGGCTGGTTTTGCCCAATCTTCTGGTGTGAAGTTGATGCCAAACTGGCAAAATAATTTAATTTTAATTTTAAATCATGATTTTCAGTTTCAAGTGTAATTACTCTTGAGTGAAGATCATTTTCTCTTTTAAAATATTTTCATAAATAGATGGGCAAGCTACGTGTTCGTTTTTTAAAGAAGTAAATCTCTTTGAAAGTTTTTGCAATTTCCTACTAAATCAACATAAGCATCTTCAATTTCTTCTAAAGAAATATAATCATCAAAAGTTACCTCATCATTGTCCGCCATGAAGCGCACATTTGTATTTGTGAGGCTCAAGTTAGCATCTTGCACTTTTTCTTCATTTTCGGAGTCAATTGGCTTCGATTCATCGCAACCGATATAGAGTGTCTTCTTTCTTCTTGAATCTCTTAGATTTTTCGTTCAATATCGGGCAATCCCTCTTGATATGCTCGGGCTTGTTGCATTCAAAACAATTTGAAGTGTCAGCCTCATTCTTTTAGAAATTGAACTTTCGAAAGTACTTTTGTACAATTTATTTCTGATCGTTTTGTTAGCTTTTTTGATAATGTAGGCAAGTTAATCATCATCTTTGAGCTTTCCTCACTTGAGGAATCAATTTGTGTTCCCATAAGAGCAATGCTTTTCTTTTTCACTTCTTTAGCATCCTCTTGTTCTCTTTTCTTTTAGAGATTCATCTTGATCTCCGCATTCTTCAAAATTCCTATCAATTCTTAGGAAGGCATAATATTGATGTCTTTGTAGATCTCAATCAGATTGATAGTGATATTGAACTTAATCGGAAGAGATTTCGAGACTTGGTTTGTCATCTCGAAGCATGTAATATCTTTTATAAGTGATTAAAGGTTGTTGGTGATGTGTTTGAACCTATTAAGAAATCATCAATAGACACGTTAAGTAACAATCTTATAGATTCAAATTCTTGTTAAGCATATTTATCTTGCTATTT
The DNA here is from genome assembly GCA_038442645.1 of Agave tequilana. Classification (NCBI taxonomy): domain Eukaryota; kingdom Viridiplantae; phylum Streptophyta; class Magnoliopsida; order Asparagales; family Asparagaceae; genus Agave; species Agave tequilana. Next base: position 54,542 of record JAVJIF010015145.1, read on the forward strand.
TTCATCTCATTGGTTCCTGATGGGTAACCTCAAGATAATTCTACACTTCATTTGCACATATAACATTCATCACCTTATGAAGCTCATTGCAAGATAATTCATTAATAATGCAACTAATAACTTTAGAATTTAAATTAGCAAGAGTAAAATCTTCCTTGTCCTAATCAGAACGAGATTTAGGAAACTTGTTACCATCAATCTCTTTGGCGGAGATATGACCATCTTCTATCATGCCCCAAATCTTTCAAACATTAGATTGAATATGCATTCTCATGCATGCTTTCCAATATGAAAAATGGTGACATTGAACTATGTGGGTGTATAGTTTGATCTTCCCTCGGGTAAGATAAGGTCATTACTAGAAGCCATAGGATCGGTATCTAGGATGTGAAGCCTATAAAAATGAGTACCAATGCTCTGATACTAATTGTTAGACCATAGAGGGGATGAACAAGGTCAAAGTAACTTTTTATAGAAATTAAAAATCAATTATACAGAATATATATTGCTGGTAGAATCACTAGTAGTATTATAAAAAGTACTAGTAGAATAAAAAATTACTAACAAAATATACTAGAAGAATATGAATGTTCAAATGTTGATACAATAGTTCAGTGTCTTGGTAAAAATGCTGGTATAATTATACAGAATATAAATTAACAAGAATTAATCAAAAGCAAATTAATTCCACAAATATACAGTAAATAAAATGCAAGAAAGAGTAAGGACAATTATTTTAGGGTGGCTCGGGAATCCCCTATGTTTAGGAGTGTCAACTGGTCGGGTCGGGTCGGCAACCCGCAAGCGCATGGCCGGTTTGGCATGGGCGGAGTCAGGCCCTACCAGGTGGTATTTGGGCAAAACTCGACCCGAGTCTGACTCCCCCACGGGCAAAACCGGCTTCGAGTATTCCGGCCCATAACCCGGCGGGCGGGTCATGCCTAGCTTGGAGCCGTTTTGGGCACGGATTTTAGCACGGCCCGCGCAGGAAGGGCTAGGCCGACCCGCCTCTCCAACGGCTCTTAGAGCCGTTTGGGCCCTTTGTGGGATTTTTTCACAAATTGTTTTTTTTTTAAAAACCCAACGACTCTTTTTGCTGTTTGGGTGGGGGGGGGGGGGGGGGGGGGCGAGGGGGCTATTTGTATTTTTTTTGCAAACAGGCCCAACGAGTAGATTGGGCTTTGGGTGGAATTTTTGCAAAAAGAAATTGCAAAATAACACTCCTCTTCCCCATTATAACACTCTTTCCTCACTCCATTTCATCACAACAAAAATATCTAAAATTCTCAAAAAATCTTCTACATATTTCTACTCTCTACAGAGTCTCTCATGCTCTTAACTATAAGACTACAAGCTCTCAAGTTCTCAATCTATCTCAAGCTCTAAACTTTTCTCTCTCAACTTCTCAAGCTCTACCAGCTCTACATGCTCTCAAGTTTTCAAGCTCTACAAGCTCTCTCTCTCTCTCTCTCTTCTCTCTCTCTCTCTCATCACCTTACTAGTTTGAGGTAATTATATTCTGGTAAAATTAAAAAATAGCAATTAAAATGGATGCACATTTTTCATCAGCAGACCCTAATCAAGTTTCTGGTTCTAGATATCATGGTAATTTTAGTTTGAGTAATGAAAGTGCGAAGCTCTTATTTGCCTTTAATCGGAACTCACATACTCCAAAACAATTGATGAATACATTGAAGACTTCCCAGAAGAAGAATGAAGACTTTGAAGAGTTGTAATTTTTTATTTATGAATGATAAAATATTTGAAGATTTTTAATTTCTAAGTGCGAATAAAAATTTCAAAAAAAGTTAATCTATACTTCAATTGTAATTGCATTCATTTATCCATTTTATTGGATCATTAAAAAAAAAAATTTACATTTACATTTCACAACTTGTAGCAATTTTGTCAAATTTTATTTTTAGAATTTATTGTAAAGCACCAACTTTTATAATTTTTAATTCAAGATTTTTTTGAGCTTTTTTTAGAATTTTTTAGAATTTTTTTTTTTTCTATTAATTATCCGGGCCGAACCGTGTCTGGCACGGGCCAATCCCGATCGGGTCGCGACTCGAACCCGAGTTCCCCAAATGGGACTCAGGCCCTGGGGCCTGGCCCACCGTGCCCGAGCCCGTCCTGTTTGTCACCCCACCTACGCCCACAACCCAGTGACTTCTTTAGGATTTCAAATCCATTATAAGCTTCTCTCTGAAGCAAGGACTTATACTGCCAAGTCTCTCTCCGAGCTTGGACTTTTACTCTTCTCTTGAAGAGATTTACAACTTGCCAAATCTCTCTTCAAGCTTGGTGTTCACTCTTCTACGCCAAGAGGAAACACAATTTGCACAAATATTTATTCTCTAAAAACAAAGATGAGAACCAATTAGTCTAACATACAAGAACAAATATACAAGTGAGGCTCTATATAATCAAGAAGTATATCTAAATTATCTTTAATAAAAGGCACAAGTAGAGTGAGAATCAAAATTAAATAAGAAAGATTAGAACCAAGATTCTCAAACTTGAGAACTGAATGAAGTGGAGAACTCTTTGATGAAAAGTTAATTTCTTGGCACTTCAAGTTAGAGAGAGAGGTTAGTAGACAATTTAAGAAACGTGGAATCAAAAACTCTCTAAAAAAGAACAATAGATTTTGCAATGAAGGCTCCTGAATTTTTCAACTAACACAATTTTGCTCTCTTTTTGTAGGTTGAAGTTCACTGTATTGTTGGTTTGTAGAGAGGCAGCTCAGATGCAATAAATAACCAGCAATGTTAACACAGATATTGCAAACTAACATTCAATGCAGAGCATTCAATGCTCGAGGATGGGCAACAGCAGCACAGTATTGCAAGAAAGAGGAATTGAGCAGGAAAAACAAAAGGAGAAGACAGTGGGAAAGAGAGAAACTGGAGGGGAACAGAAAGCCTCATCTCTCAATAAAAGTCCACTGAAAAAGACAAGCCACTAATCTATCTACCCAAAAACAATTGTTGACTAGGACAGCCACACAGAGAGAGAGAGAGAGAGAGAGAGAGAGAGAGAGAATGGAAAACTTAATTGTTTTCTCTCAACAGAATTTACACATACAAGGCAGCAAAGCATAAATTGGTGTAGAGCAGAAATTATAACTGTTTGCTGTGTGTAACAGCTAGAACAGGATTTTACAAAAGAGGTTATACTGTGGGATAGCACTCAAATGGTCAAAGTCAGGATTAAGTGTGAGAGAGGGACAAAATCTCTCACAGTGCTCATGGCTCATAAAAGATTTTGAAATAGACAACACAAAGTAAAGTAAACTAGACCCCCTTGCCCACTTGCAAGATATGAACCCATGTGTACCAAATGACAATGATAAGTAATAAACAAATTGGATAAAACAAAATTATAGAATGAAACTGAAATGCTTTGACAGACTAAGGTAGATATGAATGACCTCCTGCTACAATTCCTGTAGAATAACTCAAAGACTGGTAGAATGTGAAATAGTCTCTGAAAAATTCTAAATAAAATTTGTTTGTGTCTTAGATTAAAGATAAGCTAGTATACTACCTGATTACTTACATTTTATCCTATAATATGAAAGTTGTGGCTCCGTATATTTTTGCTCCAGTGAAGCCCTTGTACAGCTTGTACAACTTGATTTTTCGACTTTGCTTGAAGTTTTGGAGTCATATTCCTTCCATCCTTTTTTTGATATTGCAATTAAAGACTGTCTATCCATCCTTCAATACACGTCTTATCTGACAAAACTACTAAACAAATTTATTAGTAGCATAATTTATAGATTAATTACATTATCAAAATCTTAGGGTTCACACAACAAAGCTTCAATACCCTTTTTTTGAACAAGTATCTCCCATTGCTTCTTTGCCTCTAATTTTCTATGAGTGCTTCGTTTCTCCTCCATTTCTTCAGATTGTGTTGCACTGATATCAGCATGTTACATAAAGCATGATAATGGCAGCCATATATACCGAGATAAGCATGTTATATAAAAGTAACGAAAGAAAATATGGGTGCAATACAAACGAGCCTCCTGTGGTGCAAATCTGACATTATACGCATAGATGTGAAGAAATTATGAGAACATTGTAGTGTACACGGAATAGCCAGAGAAAAGTTTCAGCACAGTGAAACTCTAAATACCTTGTAAAGTATCCCTCTGTTTTACCCAAAAAAAAAAAAAGAAAAGAAAAAAGAATAACAGAAACAGCAATGATGCAAAATCATTATAATACGAATGAACACGGTTTATAAGCCCTTCACAATGAATTAAACAAAGCCTCGGTGAAGACTATGGAATTGATAATTGGTTTGTCTCATATCTCGGAAAACTTTTGGCAGCGCAAACTTTTAACCACCACCAAGAAAATGAAGGGGAAAAAAACCAAATTCTACATTAAAAAGAAATGATATACTCTAGTGTTAACAAGTTTTCAAAATCACAACAACTATTAGCAACATCTACAACATATATGTACCTCTCTAAGCAGCTGCTATGCCAAATAGTAATTGTTAAAAAAAGATCATATTATTATCGATATTTATAAGTTTTACTAGACAAAACAGAAGAAAGCTCTATCTACATGCTAGCCTCATTTACATGCAAGACTACTTATACCATCGTGCATTCCCTGTAATAAGGATTCCTTAGGAACAAATAATACCATATGTATTAATATCCATATGACATCAATAGAAGGCTACTTATACCATCGTGCATTCCCTGTAATAAGGATTCCTGAGGAACAAATAATACCATATGTACTAATAACCATATGACATCAATAGAAGGTTGGATATATGAATCAATTTGTACTTTCATGTGGTTGAATGTCATCCCACAAAGAGTTCAAAAAAGACTCTGACTTTTCATAATGAAAGGACTACGAAAAAAGAAGAAATGCTATAAACATCGATATAACGATAACTGAACATATAATAACACAAATACAAACAGAACATGCTTGAGCTGAGGTAGCACGTTCTAGCATGCAGCAATATATAAATACCAAACCTGACTCCTTGAAAATATGAGGAGCAGCGAGGACAACATCTGGGTATCTGTCTTACATCAAGTAGAAGAACAATTGACTTTCAGGCTCCTTAAGATCTACCGATCTTGAGTGATTCTAGATTGGGTAGCCTTCTGGACACACGAGTGGGGTATAATGCTGTAACTTTATCTTAAGACATTAGTCTTTCCAATACACACACACACACACACACACACACACACACACACACAAAACACAAACACATATACACACACACACGCATATACGTGTACATATACATAAACAAATATACACACACACACATATGTATACAAATATGTAGTGGCCATTTTTCAGCCTCCCTTAAAATCACGACACTTGTCCCGCAACATAGGGACACTTTAGGAAATCAACAACTATTTTATCAAATCAGATTCACATCTACAGCTGGGAGGCGGTTACACTCCTAAATTGGAGCCGATATGGATAGATACGGAATTGTATGATTACAACCACAAAGATCATACGGTTACAACCACCCGAGATATCAGCAACCTCGACATCATCTCTCAACTTGTATAAATAGCTCTTCTCCTCCAACGAGAAGGGAGGCGAGAAATAATCAAACTCTCGATCACTTGTAACAGCACCACTATAATCTTTCTCTTAGGGCCTGTTTGGTTAAGGGTGGAAGTGAGGAAGTGAAGAAGTGAGGAAGTGGTAATAGTTCCCTTTGGAACTTAGGAATTGGTTAGTAAGTTTTTTTGGTGTTTGGATGTTGTTGGGAAGTATGCTTTGAAAAATGTTATGTCTTTTCTGGTGTTTGGATGGTAGTGTGAAAATGAAAGTGAAAAAGTTGATCACAAAGTTGACCGCAAAATAATATTAAAATAAAAATTAATTAAGAAAAATAAAAATTGGACTGTAACTAGAATGCAAGTGAGATTTATATGAGCAAAAAATTAACTGTTTTGTACTACAACTTATTACAAATGAGATTTACATGACCACAAAATTAACTGTAGCACTCTGGAAGTGAGGAAAAGGTTGTGTAAAAGAGAAAAGAGAAAAGGAAAAGACCTTTTTCCATTTTCCTTTTCCGGTATTTGGATGAACAGCGGAAATGGAAAAAGACACTTCCCACTTCCTCACTTCCACCCAATTCCTTGAATCCAAACAGCCCCTTAAAGACCAGTGCATCATCTCTTCTCCCCGTGATTTTTTCCCGTTTTCGGGTTTTTCCACGAAAAAACATGCCTTTGCGATTGTGATTCTCTCTCCCTATTTCCACCTTTCTTTTTTTTTAATGCTTGTGAGTTGAGGTCCTAACTCCGCCAGTGCCCCGTTCACTGTCTGTCCCAAGTTAAGAAAAAGGAGGAGGGTTGTGGTAGGCCTGTGACAGGCAACGTAAATATTGTCACATACTATGAACATGAAACAAGAACTAAATTTCGTTGGGGCGTCCCCTACTGAGCGACGCGCTACATCGAAGCTCGAGTGTAGTGAAAAGTGGGCAAGGGTTGCTAGGTCGTCGTCCAGAAACGGCGCCACATCGGCGCCCGGATGTGGTGTCAAATGAGTAAGGGTTCTCACACTTTTATGAGCGAATGAGGGTAAAAAAAAGCTCATAATATAGGATTAGGTTAACATCATGAAACATAGGTTCTCTTACAGGTTAATTAACAGAGTTAGTTGATGCTATGGTTAGACGGAATGTTAGTATTTTATATGTGTAGGAAACTAAGTAGGTAGGTGAAAAAGGTAGAATTATAGAGCCTTGGGGTTATAAACTTTGGTATACTGGTAGAGATAGAAATCGTAATGGGGTGGGTATGATCATAGATAAACAATTGCTTGAGGATGTAGTGAAGATAAGGAGAAAGGGTGATAGAATTTTATTAATTAAACTTATTTTAGGTAGGGAGATTTTTAATATTATTAGTGTCTATGCACAAGTAGGACTTGATAAGTCAAGTTAGCGTCAATTTTTGGGAGGATTTAGATGAGATTGTGCAAGGCATACCCAGTAGAGAAAAACTTTTCATAGGCGGTGACCTCAATGGGCATGTAGGAACTAGTCGTTATTGGTTTGATAGTGTACATGAAGGATTTAGTTTTGGGGAAAGAAATGAACTAGGTAACTCGATTCTAGATTTTCCTTTGTCATATGATTTGATCTTAGCGAATACTTAGTTTAGGAAGAGAAAGTCTCACTTGATCACTTTTAGAAGTAGATCAAATGCGAGCCAAATAGATTTCTTTTTAACTAAAAAAGTAAATGAGGTTGTTATATGGATTGTAAGGTAGTACCGAGTGAGAGTGTAGTAACCCAACATAAACTCTTAATTTTAGATGTCCGGATTAGAAGGAGATTTAGAAAGATTAAACGTAAGTTAGACTCTAAGATTAAGTGGTGGCAGCTAAAATAAGGTAACTAAAGATTTTTTGTAGATCGAGTAGTACATGAAGCAGATTGAAAAGCCAAAGATGATCCCAATACAACATGGAACAAACTTGTTAGCTGTATTAAAAGAGTAGCTAAAGATGTACTTGGTGAGTCACGGGGTAGTGCTCCACCATATAAGGACACATCATGGTAGAATGAAGAGGTAAAAGCTGTCATTAAGATCAAATGAGACTCTTATAGAGATTTGAAGAAATTTGTGATGGAGTGAGTTTTTAGAGGTATAAGCTAGCCAAGAAGGAGGTTAAGAAAGCTGTTCAGAATGCAAAAGATAAAGTGTATAAAGAAGTGTATGAGAAGTTGGCCACCAAGAGGTTGAAAAGGATATATATATATAATTGCTCGAATAAGAGAGAGAGAGAGTAGAGACTTATGTACTATGAGGTGTGTCAAAAATGAGGATCAGAAGATTTTAGTTCGAGATGTAGAAATCAAAGAAAGATGGAGAGAGTATTTTGACAAATTGTTTAATAGTAGTTCTACTCAAGACTTGGATGACCTTACCATTCAGTGTCAGGATATGAACCATAATTATATGCGCAGAATAAGCGAATCTAAAGTTAAAGAGACCTTGAAGATGATGAAGTCAAGGAAAGCTGTTGGCCCGGATGTAATTCCTATTGTGGTATGGAGACGCTTAGGAGAGGTGAGCGTGAGATGGCTGACAAACCTCTTTAACAAGATATGGCTAACTAAAAAGATGCCAAATGAGTAGAGGAAGAGTACCTTAGTACCTCTCTATAAGAACAAGGGTGATATCCAGAGTTGTTCAAACTATCGTGGAATAAAACTCATGTGTCACACCGTGAAGCTTTAGGAAAGGGTAATTGAACACAGATTAAGGCAGAATGTTACAATATCAGAGAACCAGTTTGGGTTTATGCCTAAGCGATCGACAACAGAGGCTATTCATTTGCTTCGTCAACTTATAGAGCGATTTCGAGAGAGGAAGAGAAATTTACATATGGTCTTTAATGATTTAGAAAAGCTTATGATAAGGTGCCAAGAGAGGGTATTATGGTGACATTGTTGAACAAGGGAGTCCCCATCAAATATATTGACATAATTAAGGATATGTACGATGGAGTAGTGACAAATGTCAGAACTTGTGGAGGCATAACAAGTGATTTTTCTATCACAATTGGATTGCATCAAGGATCTGCATTGAGTCCATTCTTATTTGTCATAGTGATGGATGAGCTTACTAGAGCTATTCAGGATAAGATACCGTGGTGCATGCTATTTGCTGAAGATATTGTCCTAGTCGATAAGATGAGAACTGGGGTAAATGCCAAATTGGAGCTATGGAGGCAAACTCTAGAATCTCGAGGTTTTAGATTAAGTAGGGCCAAAACAGAGTATATGGAGTGTAAATTCAGTAAACAAGGAATCCGAGATTATAATATTGTGAGACTAGATGGACAAAAAATACTGATGAGCAGTCATTTTTAAGTACTTGGGCTCTATTATCCAAAAGATAGGGAGATCGATAGTGATATCAACCATAGGATCCAAGCCGGCTGGCTGAAATGGAGGAGTGCAACATGAGTTTTATGTGATCGTAACATTCCATTATGACTGAAGGAAAAGTTTTATCGGACTGTTATTAGGCCAGCTTTATTATATGGCACAGAATATTGGGCTATAAAGAGACATCATGCCCAGAAAATGAGTGTAGCAGAGATGCATATGCTTCGTTGGATGTGTGGTAACACGCGGAGAGATAAGGTGAAAAATGAGAATATTCGTACTAAGATAGGTGTAACCTCTATAGAAGAGAAGATGAGAGAAAATCGCCTATAATGGTTTGGTCATGTGCGACGTAGACCTACAGATGCGCCAGTCTGGCGAGTAAAACATATCAATTTAGAGCAAGTTAAAAGAGTGCAGGGGAGACCGAAGAAAACATGGATGGAGGCAATAAGACAAGATATAGAGGCTAAAGGTCTTGGTGAAGGCATATTGCTCGATAGGAATGAGTGGAGAAAGCTGATCCATGTGCCCGATTCAGCGTAATTCTCTTTTGGTTCATGTAGCCTACCCCAAATACTTGGGACAAATGGCTTAGTTGTTGTTGTGGTGAGTTGAGGTCCTATTTTTGGAATTTTTGCCACCACAATATGCATATACGTACGTGTGTGTGTGTAAACTTCGCTACACCAAAATGATTTGAGTATGAATCATTCCCACTCAAATTCAATATTATGACATTCAAATACAACATTCACTCCGTTGAAAATGATCTACATTATTTAAAGTACTTAAAATAAAAAATAAGTGTTTTGTAGTTTTCTTATTCATGCATCAGTAGGCACAAAATAGACGGCCGAAAATAACATATTACTTAGATCTATAGCTTTAGACATACAAATTCTCGATCCGATCATTTGATCGTGATCTAAACATTTAAAAATTATCACACATCAATTTTTTGTTAGGTTTCAAATATTCTATATTGTTAAATTAACCAACATACTATTTCGGCGGTTCATTTTGTGCTTACTTGATGAATAAGTAAAAATATTCAAAAACACTTGATTTTTTGTTTGTAAGCACTCTGAACAATAAAATCACTCCAACGGAGTGGATTTTCAATTTGAATGGCTTGCCATTGAATTTTAATTGGAAGGATTCATCTCCACATCCTTTCAAAGGACCCAAGTCTCTCTCTCTCTCTATCTACATTATTAAGAGTACTTAAAAGTAAAAAAAAATTAAGTGCTTTAAATATTTTTTGCTTATAATCAAGTGGACGGAAAATGAATGAACAAAATAGTGAGTTGGTTAACAGTGTAGAATATTTGAAACCTAACAAAAGTACGTGTGTGAGTCTTTAAATGTTTAAATCATGATCAAATGGTTAAATCGAGAATTTGTATGTCTAAAGTCATATATCTAAGTAATATGATATTTTCAGCCAATCATTTTGTGCCTACTTGATGCCTAAAACACTTGATTTTAGGTTTTTTAATTACTTTAAATAATGTAGATCAACTTCAACGGAATGAATATTGTATTTGAATGTTGTAGCATTGAATTTGAGTGAGAATAATTCTTGCTCAATCCTTCTGGAAGTAACCAAGTTTATACACATAAACACACCCCAAAACCTGCAACTTCAGATTAATACACGAACTGACAAACTATAAGAAATAGTTTTTTTTTTTTTTTTCACCAATACTGAAAAGATAATGGAATAAAAGGAACTAAATGAGATATGAAGACCGACCCACAAATAGTCAGGTCAGGAATGCTATTTGCTAACCTTTTTAACTGAATATGCGAGCTGTAATGATCTTCTTTTAACATGCAGGAATAGGAAGGGAGCTTGAAAACAATCTAAAGGGTTGATAAAAGAAAGTAGAAGCAATAAGGTGTTTTATGAGGGAGAATGATGGCATGTTGTGCAGCAAAGAGGACAATTAGAACAGCTAAAATATGTCTTTAAAAGCTACTGATTCAAAATTCCGATTGAGGAATAGATAAATAGGACTCTCCAACTAGAGCAAATCCATGTATATATTATACTGTAAGCTCGTTTACCCAGATTTAATTATGAAAGGATGAAGAGTAGAAGAATTTAGAAATTCAGAAATGGAAAGTAATCAAATTGAGCTTAAAGTAGAAATCATGCATTTCAAGGACTTTGAAGAAGTAAGAACAAAAGGAGAAATCAGAAATGATTACGGAAATATAATTGTGCCAGAATGAATCTATTACTACAGATGTTATAGGTACCTTATACCTCCTATTTAGGAAACTGATGATGTAAGAAATGACAATTAAAATGATAGCATAAATATTACTGAGCCACTGATGAATCATTTTAGGATGTTCTACATCAATGTACAACGTACATTCGACTATTGAAATAACCCTATTGACTTTTGAAATGAAGATGAAGTAGAACTTTAGAATAAACTAAAACAGATTATGACAAATTGGTCAGCCCGAGGCTGCAAGAAAGTGCTTGATCAAGCGGGAAAAGGTAGCCAATCAAAACCTGTTCCATTTATTTGGGTTGGCCCTAAAAAACCACTTTGCCAGATATCGTATTGAAGATAATTTCAACAAACTGGGTCATAACAAACTATTTCAAATCCTGTCTTATTGAACAGGTATAAAATAAAAAATGTATCACTAAAGAAACACATCCATAAAAGGTTAATTCAGTGGGACAATAACAGTTAAGTGTATGCTAACTAGCCATGATTATATAAGCTCATGGATGCAACAAGAAATAGTAGTAGTTATGCAACAGGAGAATTTCTGCTTGTGCAACGTAGATAAAAGACTTGCACCAAGGAAGGGACCGAAGTTTATTATCAAGGGAAATATAGCCAATATTTAGAGATGCAAGTTAGTTCCATGAACTTGTAATGGAAGTTTGTTAAAGTTGGCAATGGGTGAAAGCATTAGCTTATCAAAGGACCCTGCTTTCAAGAAGGGAGACTCATTAAGGTCACAGATTGGAATATATGGCAAAAGCTGGTTTTCCATAAGCACAGCCAAAAATGCTCCATCCAAAACCTTAAGACTATTTTGCTCAGCCTATTTTTCTTTTTTTTTCCTTTTATCTGCTGTCTTTTCTTTTTCAATTCCATTTTTTTCATTGTCATTTTCATTCCCCCACCCCCCCTCGTTTTTCATATTTTCTTGTTCTTTTGGCTCACCAAGTCTCAGTGGACTAGCAACTATCAAGCTCTCTCAAGTACAAAGGACCTCTATCACTATTACACAATCTAAGAAGCTCAGCTGAGTACTACAACAGCCATAGTCTGCTATCCTCAGACTTCCCTTCACTGGCAAGCTAATCATCTGTACTCTCCTTTGTCTTAACAAGTGTGTTGCCATCAGCTGGGAACTATCTCGAGCAAACGTGTCATATCATTGAATAGTACACAACAGAACATGGTCAACTTCTTTTATCTGAATGATATACAATTTAAAAATGACTTCCAAGAGGGTTATGATCCTAATTTGAAGATGCCACTTGCCTTGAGCCAGGGTTCATGGATGCATACATGGAACACAAATACAATGTGGTGATGACACAACCAATCAGTTAACTGTAAGGTATGCTCACATGGTGACATAAATCTGGGTACACACCCTCGACCCTCGCATGCATACAACATTGACTTCAATAACATAGTACATAATGAGAATGTATGACATGGGCCATCGACAACACATGTATTGGAGCACACACTTAAACCCTCATAAGCAGCCCATACCCATAAACACCCATGGAACATGCACAAACTCAATCTCACACTCACACACAAACCTATATCTATATTAATATCATCGCCCCCCAAGACACTTAGGATGCATAGACACATTCGCACCAAGAAAAGAGCGCACACAGACACATACAGTTAGATCAATGTTAATACACACACACACACACACACACACACACACACACACACACACATCCCCACCCCCCAAAAGAAACACACATACACATGTGCAGACACCCTCGTGTGGATCAAGCACAATTACACTAGCACACTCACTTAACAAAAGAAATTAAAGTAAAGGAATCTGAAAATCAAATATAACATGGCACCTGATGAGCCTAGACAGGCCTATAGTATCCTTCACATGTCATGAAGGTGTCTAGGCAATGTGAGAAAAGCTATGGAAGTGTTTTGTAAAAGTGCCAGCAGTAGGCAACTGGGGTCATCTAACCAGCATAGGCACAACTGGAGGAAGAACAAGGGGGGAAAAAATAAGATTACAAGGATGAAGTAGAGATGGAAGGCAAAGAGGGAGGGAAGAAAACTTTATGATCTATTGTCAATACTGACCACACTTTGTTCTGGAGAGAGAGAGAAAGAGAGTTTGTTGGCATCGGGTTGTAAGTAAAACATAATTGAACCCAACACATGCTTACTAGATTTAGTCAAGTCAAGATGGATTTTGAGATTGGTTGGTGTTATATTATATTATAATCCACTACCCACCCACCCTCCTCACCCTCACCTCACATACCCACAATGCACATCTGCAGCATGTGGATGCATGCATAGACACTCACTTGCACCAACAAGCAAAGGTACACTTGATAAGTTGCTTGAAAGCAAAGAAATTAAACAGAAGGAACTAAAAATCAAAATCCATTATAAAACACACCCATAATGGTAATCTGCACAACCTTAAAGTGCGCATTACATGGTGTTTGGATGTGACAAAGAGCTTATAGTGTGACTTACATGCCTTAGCAGTGTTTGGGTGGGACAAAGAATGCCAGCAAGTGGGTGTGGTTTTCTGCATAACCAACGAATGTCCTAGATGAAAACCTAGAAGGCAAAAGAAGGAGAAAAGAAGAGAAAAAGGAAGAAGTGAAGAAAGGGAAGAAAAGTTCAATGATAATAATGCCTCTACTTCATTACAATTCTAGCTGAGGTGGATAAAGGGTTGGATTGGCATTGGCTTACAAGTAAAACAAATTGAACCTGGCATGAAATGAATGACTTGATTGAGTTAAAGTGGGTTAAGTCAAGACAGCTTGTCTTTTAGTTGGTTTTGTCTTTATAATCCCTCCATCCCTCCTCCCCCCCCCCCCCCCCCCCCCCCTCCTTTTTCTAGCGATGGTGGGAGATTCACAATATGAGTCAATGAAATGACAAGCAGTGGCTGAAAGGCAAGAGGCAGAGATTATTGAACACAACACAAAAAGAATCGCGCCCCCCCCCCCGCCCCCCCCCCCCCCCCCCCCCCCCCGCCCCGCTTTCTTTCAGAAAGAATTAACTTTATAAAGAATGGTTGTACAAGGCAAAACCAGTACAGTCGAGAAAGCTAAAAATGTTTCTTTCTTTCCATAATTTCTAATTCATTTTTCTCATGCCTTGCATAAATATTTTTTTTTTTTTTCATTCATAGAATAGTTGCAGCATTGGCCGCCTAAAAATGCAACTTTTGCCCTATAAGAGGGGTGAGCATGGCCACATTGCTTAAGCACCTCCTCTACCATCTTCTAGAACATTGGTGCTATATCTAGCCTATGACAGTTTTACATGTTTGGATTGTACACGAGTATTGGTTTATTAAGTCCAGGATTCAAGCATGACAACCGTGCAAGTACCATGTAAGGTACGCATTGGGCAAGTATACCAGACTCCGTTTCAAATACCCGTGCCTCTTAGACCACTAACTCCTCGTCCAAAATTGCTTTGGATTGTGTTGCAAATTATATTCCAAAAGTTGCAACTATAACATGGTTAGAGGATCCCAGACAGAAACTTCCTAAATTTTATTGACGCAACTATAAAGGCATGTATCACAGACAAACAACTAGGTAATCACTTGGAGATATCTACCTGATAGAACAAATGTATATCCTTTGCCTTCTCAAAGAGATTAATTATAATGCCTTTATCAGAACTGCTGCAGACTGAACGTACATTGCAGCCCACATGTCACATGTCAACTGGATGTAAAAGTATCTCCCTTACTAGCACCCTTGCAGTTTATTTTCCAAATGAATTATCTTTACCGCATAAAACCAGGACTGTTATATGGTGTTTCTTGTAGGAGAAAATGAAAGGCTGATCAATAATTTGCAAACAACCAAATAGATGTCACACATAACAGGATTAGCATTGGATATCATGCAAGGCTAATAATGTCTAGAACAAAAAAAATTGATTCATGCTCTCAAAATTGTCAAGTAAATGCCGATCAAAAAGAGAAATCACAACTGTCCGGAACTGAAAAACTAGTTGAATAAAACAATCACTTCAAAAAGATTAACTTCCCTCAAGACACTTCAACCTAACCAGCTTAAAGAACCAGCACTTCTAGAGCACAACAAATAGAAGCAAACAGTTTCATAAACTAAGCATTCAAATATATGCTAAACAAGGAATCTTTATACACCTCGTTCCTGGAATACGTACCCAGATACATGTCCCGATTTTCACTCGTATTTTTCTTACCCGCATTTATTTTTCTTTATTATTATTATTCTTATTATTTGTATTGGATCCGTATTTGGTAGATTCAGAGCCAGTCTGAGTCCGAACACGGGACCTGATCTTTTTCATACAGTGGTACTTCTTGATTTAACCTTCCTGATAGTTAGATTTGACATGTTTCAGTTTTAAATGTTTTTTTAATATTTTGAAATTTTCTAAATTTTCTGAATTTTCTTTTGAATTATTTTTCAAAATCTCCTAAAATCGGTGTGGGCCGGTATCACCGATCAATTTGGACTTTTAATTTACAAATCGGGTTGAATTTTTTTGAATCTGATTTCACAGTATTCATCAGAATGATATTTTCTATTTTTAGAATTTTTTGGGAAATTTTCTGAATTAGTCAAAATTTACCCAATAGAATAATATTATTTTTTTCTTCTTTTTCTTCTTTCCCTTCTCCACCATCTCTAAGTTTCGAATTTTCTTTTTCTTTTTCCTCCTTTCCTTTTCCTGTTCTTTGTTTCTTTTCTTTCTTTCCTTTTTTTCCTTCTTTTTTTCTTTAATTCCTCTTTTCCCTTAGCTCCTCCCCATGTGGTCATACCCCTACACCTTCATTTGACCTGCCTGCAAACCCCCATCCCTTCTCCCATCTCAACCACTCTCACCTACTCTCTCTCTCACTTCATCCCTCTCCCTCCTCATTAATCATTTTCCCCTCTCATTCTTTCAATCTCTCTCACTCTCACTCTTACCCTCTCCCTCTCCTTCTCCCTCCCCTCCTTCACCGTCGGCGCATCGCCAGCACCATTGTCGCCCCCTTGGACGGCCACCACCAGCACCACTCCCTTCCCCCCCTCTCACACTCCAACTCTCTCTCCATCCCCCTCTCTCCCTCGTCTCCATTTAGCCACTGCCTACCAGCGCCGCCACGGTGCCACCACCACCTCCTGGCTGGCCGCCGCGAGCCACCCCCCCTGGCGGTGCCACCCCAACTCCCCTTCATCCCCTCTGGTCAACACCCCGCCGCCACCACTCCACCACCATTCACCACCACCATCACACCATCCCCCCTCCTCCTCCGCCCCTGGCCACCGCTCTGGCCACCTCCTGGCTGCCGGTGCGGTCCCCTGGCCGGCCCACTTGGCCACCACCCTCTTAACCACCCCTCGTCTCTCCATCTCTCTTTCCCTCTCTCCCACTCTCTTCTCTTTTGTTCCTTTCTATCTCTTTCCTTCTCCCACTCTCTACTATCCCTCTCCTAGTTTTGACTCTCCCCTCTCTAATCTGGTTTTGGTTCTGTTTCTTTCTTTGTCTCTTCTCACTGCCTATCTTTCTCTCTCTTCTCTGGTTCTCTCTTTCTCTTTCATTCTCTCTAGCTCTCTCTCTCTCCCCCTAGTTCTCTCTAGCTCTCTGTATATCTCTCGCTCATTTCCTTTCTATTTTTGCGCTTTGCGCGTTAGCTCCGCCGGAGCTCATCCGCCACCGGAGTCCACGTCGACCACCGCGCCCGACCGTCGATTAAGCGAGTACTATTTCTTTTTATTAGCAAGTATCGTTCATTAGTTTTGTGAGTACAGTTTCTCTTGAGCGAGTGCTTTTCTAATGTTTGATACATTAATTGTGAGTGTTTTCCTAATACTTGATACATGTTATGTGAGTGTTTCTCTAATGCTTGATACATGATTTGCGAGTACTTTCTAATGTCATACATGCTTTGTGAATACCTGTTGATTGTTATTACGAGTACCCTTATTTCATGTTTGGCGTGTACTATTATTTATATGCATCTGTCGTCCTAACGTTGGTGCAGGTACTACTTAACCTGCGAATTCCATATAGCTCCATCGGAAAGCAAGCTTAGCGCTCAGCACTTTATAGGTAGACTCATTCGAGCGCAGCTTCGCCGCGTGTGATAGTCGGGCGTTCATACGCCGCTTCGCCTCATGCATTTAGCTTCACCGCGAGCGTGTCTTCGTCACGTGCGTTAGCCGGACGTTCATACGCTACTTTGCCGTGTGCGTCTAGCTTCACGCGAGTGTGGCTTCGCTGTATGCGTTAGCATGACGTTCATATGTTCGCTCCGTAGCGAGTGTAGCCTCGCCGAACGTGTTAGCATCTAAAGTTGTAAGCTAGCTCCGCTAAGAGCCAAGCTCCGTCGTGTACCAAGCACTATGCTAACACGACCTAACTTGATCTAGCTTAACTAGCCCCGTCCGGATAATTATTAATATAATTAATAATTTTTATTAATATGATTGTGAAGAGTTTAAAATATTTAACTATATTGTTTTCCTATATCATGTCATATGACCCGCTGATTACCTGACACATGATGTTATGATCTTGTACTCATTTGTATCTTATATTTGGCTTATACTATATAATTCACCCAGTACTGTGAAACCTGACACCTGATATCTGACACTTGACCGTTAACCACCTGACTCATGATTATTCACCTTTTTCAGGGACTTGAAATCTGCTATCATGTTATATACCCAGAGGTCATGACTCATGTATCACATCCCTTAACACACCTGTACCTGAACCCGGAGTTATGGTGTGTGGAGCTGAGTACCGCATGAAACAAAGTATCATGTCACAGACATGGTATGAATACCGCTTAAGTCTGTGGGGGTACCTCTAGAGTCCACATCGCATCCTCCATAACCCCCCCCCATTATATATATATATGCTATTTACCTGACTAATATACTCGATATGCATATGGTGTGCGGAGCTAAGTACACATGGAGCTAAGTATCATGCCACACATGGTATGGATATCGTTTGAGTCGTGGAGGTTACCTCTAGAGTCTAACATCGTGACCATGGTATACCTGCCCTCCTGCCCCAGCACTTGACACTTAAAAATAAAATATTAGGAACGTGTGATATTTGACCTCTCCTTCATTCGGGTACTGGTACTCACATATCAGATCCAAATAAGTTCTACCGAAGTACAAGCTCTAGCATGAACTATCAGTAGTGTTAGACACTTGTAGGAAGATGATTGAAATATCAGGCGGTATTAGTTATTATTATTGTATAACTCTAAACACAATACATCATCCTGCATTAGTCATATCTTACTTACCTAATAATATTAATGTCAGGAGCGGATGTTATTTGATCACTCCCTCATTCGAATAATGGTATATGTATATCAAAGTTCGGATGTATTCTGTTGGAAGTACGGACTCCAGTGTGAACAGCCAGTGATATGAGACACTGGATGTGATTGATTAAAATAAACAGGCGACACTGATTATTACTATTGTTATATGATTAAGTTATTATGCCCGCCATTTGTACACTAATTTTATGCCACACTAAATATTCCTGGTATTCCTGTTGCCGAACTACACTTGTCTCACTCTATGTGTAAGGATAATGATGTACCTATTTATGTTCTCCTATTTTGTTGTTTTCAGGCAATTCGAGTTGTACATACTCAGACGATAGTGTCATGAAGTATATGGTATATATATGAGGGTTTCCTTGTTTGGATTATCTCCTCGACGTATCAATCTCATGAATCCACAATCTGAGCCTGCACAAGTAGTTTTGTCCAAACTTAATTTGACGCATACTTGATGTCTCTTCGCATGTTTATGTGTGCCTATGCTCACGACACAGTTTCAATGTATGTTTTCATATTCAGATTTATCGATGCACGTGTACTTACTTGATTTCGCATGTAATACTGATTCTCTAGTTATCATTTATGTTACTGGTCATTGCATGTACTTGCATGTCTGAACCACATCACTTTGATTATGTACATGCGTGTTTGCTTGTGCATGCCACTTGGCTTCATTTTACGTACTTGTTGGGTTATTTTCTGATAACCCTAAACCCCAGATCCCGAAGAGCAGCGGAAGCGTGGTGGAAACCTTAGATTTCTGGTGGAGCAACAGATCAACCGTAGCTTATTCCCGACTTGCCCTCTCTTGACTAGCTCGCGAGATCTCCTTTTGTAGCTCGTGAGTATCTTCCAATCTTTTTCATACTTTGTGATCTTAATTTTGTGCCTCTTGTTGATGTAATATTCTTGTAATATTAGATCATGCTCTGTGGTAATTGTGCACTTGGACTGTATTGTTGGAATGTATATTATCACTGTGCTTCCGTACTCTGATTCCTACCTGTACTAATGCTTAGCGTACATATGTGGGGGTATTTCCGCCCTGCGTATGTACATGCAGAAACGTCTCCGTACCCACCAAGGCGGGTCGTTACAACCTTAATGAGAGAGAATCGTAGTACAGATTGATAACTATCAACCATTTCAGAATATGAATTAAAAACTCCAACAAACAGAACTCATAACAAGAAGCAATATCAAGCTGAAAAATAATGATATGAGGGACATGGAGTAGTTATGGCAATAGCAACAAGAGGCACTTATGAAATATTACTGAAGCATCTACAATTCTGCATGTTGGCATATTTTCAGAAAGAGACTCTAGATGTTTTAGACATATTATTGGTGAATTGTTCCTCCAAAATCCAGGCTTAACCTGGGGTGCTCTTACAGGAAGAGGCACAGCCAAGGTAGTGATTACTTCACTACCCAGCATTCATTTGGTCTCATGGAGGGAATGCGTCATAACCCCCCCACTTTTTGTCAGTCTATGATTTCTTCTGGTTCTAAATCGATGTATTTAATTCAGGAGAATTTACTAGTATTAAGGAGCATTTATTATATATTTTGCTTGCACTATTATTTATAAACTCTTCTGGTTTCAGTGTTTGCTCTTTAATGCAACCTATATTAGAATGATCCCACCCTCTACACAAAAAAGTATAATGCTGAAAAACAAAGACTCTGAACAAATGTTAGTAGCAGCAAGTACTTCTTTTGGCTGTAACATTTTACATGTATAGCGCACACATCAAATGCAAAAAATGTGCACATTCTCATTGTTAAGAGCAGTAATAGGATTAGAATCTATATCGCATTAGAACAATATTAAGAATAGAAGTTTCCTAATATTTGAACTGCATTATTATTCTTGTATTAGAATTGTATTAGGATTTCTCCTCATCAATTGTATCCTTATATATATCTGGGTATTGCCCTCATCAATAATATACAATTCAGTTTTTCCTTCTTCAATTATTGTAACATGGTATCAAAGCCATAATTTTCTCCATCAAAATTTCTCAAAACCCTAGTTCTTTTTTCCTTCTTCTTATTTTTATTCTTTTTAAATTAAAAAAAAGAAAAAAAAATCCCCACATCAAAAAAATCCTCTACCAATCAAAGTCCCCACATCAAAGGCACTCACCAAAAATTCTCCACCAATCAAAATCACCACATCAAAAATCCTCCACCAATCAAAGTTCCCACATCAAATTTCATCAGATCCAGCGAACGCGAACTGCATCAGATACAACACATCAAACGTTCCAGCGAATGCGAACTGCATCAAATCTAGGGAACTACATCACAGACAACACATCAAATCCAGCATCAGATCCAGCTTCTGATCATCGGATCTCATCGCGCGATCATCTCATCATCAACCGACGTAGTTCTACCAGCACGATCAGCCTGCTGTGATTCTAATCAAACCCTACCTACCATGTCTTCTAAGGCTTCTCGAGACTACTTTTCTATTGCTAGTGATATAAAATTGGTGAAGATTTCAGATTGGTCATCCTGGTCTGCAACTATTAACGATACTTTGCGAGGACATCATTTACTTAATCACATCAATGGAACCACATCACCTCCTATCCTACCTTCTGACGTTAATGCTGCTACTCGACAGAAATATGATGTTGCAAAAGAAATATGGTCAAAAAGAGATGATCGTGTTGCTTCCTATATTATTTCGTCAGTCGATCCTTCTCTTCGTGCCCGTTTACACAAGTTCAAGTTTGTTGCTGCGATGTGAAAACATCTAACAGAAAAGTTTGTCCAAGTCAATGGAGCACGAGAATATCAATTAACTGCTCAGGCTCAATCTGCTTCTCAAGGTGAATAATCTATACATGATTTTTATTTTCAGATGAGCGAGTACTGGAGGGAACTAGATGAAACAGAGGCTAGTTCAAAATCTACTGTTAATATCTCTACCTCCACCAAGACCGGAGAGCATAGGAGACTTTATCAATTTTTGATGGATCACCATTCCGAATTCTTCACATTGGTTGGTCAGCTTATTCATCGAGATCCGATTCCGTCACTTGACTTTGCTGTATCAGATTTGATTTCTGAGGAGACTTGTTTATAGTCGATTGCAGCCCGCAATACGGTTCCTATTGTAAGTGTTCATGCTATTGTATCACGATCTAGATTTACTCTTGTTTACAGTCATTGTCACAAAAAAGACATGTTATTGATGATTATTTTGCTCTACATCCTAATAAGTTGGAAAGATATCGGGAAAAGATTCGTGAAGGACAGATACAAACTGCATTCACCCATCCATCAGCTAATACCGTAGTCTCACTACCCAACATTGATCAACTACTTGAAAAAAAAATCGCCAAGTGTCTACCAAAGCAGTCTACGTCTATCACATGGTTCAAAGTTTCGGTCTCGGCCGCCGACTCGGCCGGCACCGAGACGGATCGGTCTCGACGACTCGGATCGGACTCGGACGATACGCGCAAAACGCTACATAGAACGCCAAAAAAATTATAAAAAAATCATGACAAATCATAAAAATGTAAACATCAAAATTCATGCATCACAAATTCAAAACATATCACCTAACACTCAAAACATAACGTGAAAGCATAAATACAAGCGTCGTCGGTAGAAAAATATCAAAATACATGCACAATATAGTAAATTGCACAAAATAATTCATAAGTACCTGCTAATATAGTCATTTCCACATTGAATTACGAGGAGGCTCCAAATCATCATTATCATCTGGCCCGCGATAAGTATAGAAACCAGGCATATAGTTTCCATAAGGATAATAATATGTTTGTGGGTGAGATCCTGTAGGCTGAGATGATTGGCCAGAGGATCCACTATCAGAGTAATATGGCGGTGGGGTTGTGCAATATCAGCTCCATGGTGATAATACCCAAAATCTCGATATTCAGTGCTGCTAGTAGAGTATTCACCAGTGCTAGAATAATCAGTGCCAAAATATTGGCCAGATGTCAAACCCAACCCCTGTAAATGGCCTTCAAGACTATGATGACCATGTGAGTAGTTATCATGTCCACTCGAATAATCATCGCTAGAACTGAATTCGACCAACCGATCCAAATACCTACACTGTTGTGAAATCCCCGCCCGGCCTCCATGATCTGTATCTTGTGTGGCATAATATTCTAAATCCCATGTTAAAGCATCATCTCGTTGGCTTCCATCAACACCATGAGTCTCTTCACCATTACCACCATCACCACCATCACCGCCGCCATCACCATCACCATCATCCCGCCGCCACCATCACCGCCATCATCATCACCGCTGTCATCATTACCGCCATCACCATCATCACCGCCACTTTCGTCAGTATGACGAATACCTTCATCTAACCAACCTAAGTCATCTGGTGGTAACATCGGCTGTTCTCCCTCACGAATCCACTCATCCAAAATATCATCATCTTTGAAAATATTGTTCAGATCAATTGGGTTGTAATAATCATCAGTGTCACTTTTACATGTCAAGTTTCTTACTCGCAACCGCATATTGTAATGCACAAATACTAGTTTATGCAACTTTTTCATTGCCAACCGGTTGCACAATTTTGTATGAATTAGCGACCACGTGCTCCAATTTCTTTCACAACCCGATGAAGAACATGTTTGGCTTAAGACTTTGATGGCAATTTTCTGCAGATTGGGAGCTGCTTCGCCACCAATCAGCTAGAAGAGATTGTTGCACTGCTCTTCTAGTTAGTGAGCTTTCAAATTCTCCAACTCCATCCACAAATAATTTTATCTGTGAGAATACACATCACAAGTGTTAATATTTGCATAACATTATATCGATGAAATAAATAAATTATTATTACCTCATTAATAGCTCTTACTTGTTTATTCAAATCTGGCTCTAATCTTTTAATGACCTCCTTTAATTCATATCTCACTTCTGGATGTGTAGAAAAAATTTTTGAATATTGGAGTGCTGGATTTAAAAAATATGCTGCAATAATGTAAGCACACGATTGTTATGATATGACAGTTTCAATTTCTAGTCAACAAATATGATTTCTAGGCAAATGAATTACCAGCAGCATGCAAGTGTCTATGCAATTGTCCCTCCCATCTTCTATCAATGATATCCCAGTACTTCTTCCAGTTCTTATTTGATGCATTTATAGCCAATTTTTCTCTATCTATAGCTTCATATATAATAGATAGTGTAAGTTTTTTTGTCCTGGTCCACTATCTTCAAGACTCTAACAAGATGATCCATAATGTTTTGGACCTCTCTTGCCTTCTTCCAAAACCGGTCAGTCAGAATGAGATTAGAAACCTTATCTCGCACACTTCTTCTACTCCTTTTCTTGTTGAATTCACGCCATTCGGTAGTCGTGCACATTCTTTTCAAATCTTGCTCATAGCGAATAAGGCTTTCAATAGAAATAAACTCGGTGGCAAACCGTGTTTTACCTGGTCTCAACAATCTCTATCTTTGGTATATAGCTTCATTAAATTCACCACTTTGAGGTTATTGTAAATGAATGATGTGATCATCTTAACATCATCCAATGTCTCCTTGACTGATTTCAAAGAGCCAATATCTTCAAGCATCAAATCAATGCAATGTGCTGCACAGGGAGACCAAAACAAATGTTTTCTCTTCTCCATCAACATGTGACCAGCTGCTTTGAAACTTGCCTCATTATCTGTTACAACCTGCACGATATTTTCTTCACCAACTTCATCAACAACTTTATCCATTAGCGAGAATATATACTCAGCAGTCTTTGAGATATTAGTGGTATCAACAGAAGTATGGTAGATCATGCTTCTATCACAATAAATCATGAAATTAACAATAGGCTTTCTATTATGAGAACTCCATCCATCACACATGATCGTGCAACCATACTGCGGCCATTTTATTTTTATTGAAGCAATATATACTTCAATTTCTTTCATTTCCTCCTCTAAATATAGATTGCCAATCTGGTACCCTGTAGGGCCTTTTACACCTGGGCCTGCCTCCGCAATAGTATTAATCATGGCTTGGTAGTAAGGACCACTCTCAGCTGCATTGAATGGTATTACATTGTAGTGAAAGAACTTCGCCACGAATTTCCCAACCTTTTTATATTCTCAGTTGAGAACATGCTTTTGATTGATTTCTGTTTTGTTGGGAACATGTAAGGATCAATACCACGAGCTGGAATTTCAACTTCTCTCATAGTCATACTCCGACGCAATCCACAGTTACTCCCTGATCCTGAAGGCTGTGAACTACTGCCACCAATATCAACTCTTTCTGCCGATCTCCAACTTATTTCACGACTTTATTTCATGGCTTGTTTTAGTTGTCTTCTTTCAACTCCTTCTAAACCACTAACTTCTTCAATTTCATTATCAGAATCTTCTTCGGTCACATTATAAAAATCTTCCTCACTTAAAGATCTCATAAGTCGCTCTTTTTTAGATTTTATCGCCGCTCTTTCTTTGCTACCTTGAGAAAGATGTCGTCTCATTATTTGAGATACCTCTTTTGATACTCGCAAGCATCCTTCCACCTGACCGGGTACATGTGCTATATGCTGCTTCAATCTAGTGATACCACCATGGACTTATTTCCCACAATAATTACACTTCACAAGTTTTCTACTTCCACCAACAGGAGTACCATGTTCCCATCCAATATCGCGTTGCTTTGGAGCCATACTGAAATTTAAAAAAATTATCTGTTAAATTAAATTAGAACTAAAATTAACTAAATTAAAAAACATTAAATTAAACTCAATTAAATGAAACTAAATTAAATTAAACTAAACTAATTTATACTAGATTAAGCAACACTAACTTAATTACCTAACTTCAATAAAATTATTAAATTACCTAACTTAATTACAAAACTTTATTAAATTAAATTAACCTAAATTAAGTTAACTAAACTAATTTAAATTAAATTAAACTTAATTAAATGAAACTACATTAAATTAAACTAAACTAGTTTATACTAGATTAACCTACACTAACTTAATTACCTAACTTCAATAAAATTATTAAATTACCTAACTTAATTATAATTATAAAATTTTATTAAATTAAATTGACTTAAATTAACTTTACCTAAACTAAATTAAATTACATTAAACGCAAATTAATTAAACTGAGAGAGGAGAGAGACGAAGACAGAGGAGAGAGAGGGAACACAGGAGGAGAGAGAGAGAGGAACACAGAGAGAGGGAAACACAGGAGGAGAGAGAAGAGACAGAGAGAGGGGAGAGGGGGGAGAGAGACTGAGAGGGAGAGGGAGAGAGTCCGACAGAGAAGAGAGAGAGACGGGGAGAGAGAGACGGAGAGGGAGAGGGAGAGAGTCCGACGGGGAGAGAGAGAGAGACAGAGAGAGACGGGGGGAGAGAGAGACAGAGAGAGCCGCTGCAGCCTGCGGGAGAGAGACGGAGAAAGAGAGGGAGAGAGAGGCACAGAGAAAGGAAGAGGGGGAGAGAGAGACTAAGAGGGAGAGAGGGAGAATTACCTGGGCGACGGCGACGGCGACGCGGGGGGACGGCGAGGCGACGCGGGGGGCGGCGAGCGCGAAAGAGAGAGAGATCAGATCTGATCTCTCTCTCTCCCTCAGCGCCTTTAAACGCGATTCGTCACGGGCGCCGAGTCGACCTGGATCGGGTCCGACTCGGACCCGATCCGGGTCGACTCGGCGATCTTCGGTCGACTCGGGCCTCCGAGTCGTATCGGAGGGGGCCGAGTCGGATACGACTCGACCGAGTCGTATCCGACTCGGCCGATATTTCGAACTCTGGTCTACCACTGCAAATCAACCGGTTTTCGCTATTTCAACCAATTCTGAGGGTATCCATAAGCCTGATGATTGGTCTTTTTTCATGATGGTCTTCTACTATCATTCTAGCTACACTAGTCCAAGTGCGTCTACTGGCGGGCATGACCACTGAGTGCATTCTTCTAGCTGTACTAGTCCGAGTGCGTCTACTGGCGGGCATCATCAGATTCTTCTAGTTGCACTAATTTGAGTGCGTTCTTCTAGCTGCACTGGTCAGAGTGCGTCTATTGGCAGGCGTCACCAGATTCTACTACTAGCTATATTGGTCTGAGTGTGTTCCGGTGGACATCATCGGTCTAGTGCAGTCAATCATATCAAATCGTTCCTTCTGAGCTTGAGGAATCTCTAATATCCTAATATTTTTTCTCTTTATTTTTCCGTTTAGGTTTGAAGAGTTGTTTGGCTAACTCATGTTAGTTTCCCACCATGAGTTTGAGAGGGGTATTAAGAGTAGTATTAGGATTAGAATCTATATTGCATTAGAACAATATTAGGAATAGAGGTTTCCTAATATTTGACCTGCACTATTATTCTTGTATTACAATTTTATTAAGATTTCTCCTCATCAATTATATCCTTATATATATCTGGGAATTGCCCTCATCAATAATATACAATTCAGTTTTTCCCTCTTCAATTATTGTTAACACTCATCAACAAGCAACCAACATGCATGAAATTCAAGTATCACCACAAACAAAATATGAAGACCAAAAAAGCCTAACATATCAATTAGCGCAAGTTAACAATACAAATGCAAGAAGAAGAGGTTTAAGGAATCCCATTACATTACAAGTTTCCGCCGCTCTGCTGCCAGAGATTGATGATATCAGTGGCCTGGTTGAGAAGGATAATGATGCGCTTCTGCGAGATCCAGGGTTTCTCCTCCAGCTTCGACTTGAGCTCCTCCCAGGCATCCTTCCTGGGCCAGAAGTAGTACGGGCTCAGCGGCACCGACCCGTGCCCGGGTATCGCCTGGTCCAGTGCCAGCCCAATGTTCTTCTCCATCCACAAGAACTTGAGCACCAGCCGAGGCTTCTCCATTCCCTTCACCACCACTTCCAACATCTTTTCCTCCTACCCAAACAATACAGTACACAAATAAAATACCCATTTTAATTAATTAATTAATTAAAGAGAGAGAGAATTATAATTAAAGAGAAAGAGAAGGTGGGTATTTTACCTCTACTTGTTCTACTTCTTCTTCCTCCTCTTGGGTTGAGTCGGAGGAGGTCTCGATGGCTTCGGCAGCGGCCGCGACGGAAATGGTTGGTTTGTACGGGAGCTGTTTGAAGGGAAGAAGATGAGGAATTTGAGAGGAGAAGAGGGTGGGTTTGGGGGAGAGAGGGGAGATGAGGTTGTACTTGGAAGAGGTTGGGAGATTGTGATTTCGGAGGTTGGATTGGAATTGGGTGGTGAGAGAGCAGAGATGGGTTCCGTTCATTGATAGGGAAGCCATTTTCTTGGGCCAAAATTCTCGAGGGAGTGGAGATTGAGGTTATTTCTTTAGATGGGGAGATCGTGTTCCTAATGCTTTTTTCCTGCTTCCCCCTCTTTCACTTCGTTTGAGCTCTTTTGTGGAGCTCGTGGGGGCTCTGGAGTAGGGACGTGGAGAGTTCGGATATAACTAAAATAATCTGTCGAAACTGAAAATAAAAATTCGAATCAAATCGAATCGTTCTAATTTAATTGGGTTTCAATTTTGGGTTCCGAAACTCAAACCCGAGCAAATTGTACCGAATCTCTCATCCTATATATCACCGCCACTCAATTTTAATTTACTGAATCATGTGGTTCATAATAAAAATTGGTGGAACCTTCTCTCTTTACTTTTAAAGATACCAACTTATTATGTTGAACATGTGAAACTTATGTTAAGTGCATCATCACAATTGAGAATAATATTTATACTAGTACAGTTATTTCTTTGCATTCTTGTCATTAGAAATTAGTAATAATTATATGAGTTTTGATAATAAGAGCCCAAACACAGTGTTAAAATTTTAGAATATGAAATTTTTAATTCACATTGAGGTTAGAATCTTTTTCTAGTTTCTAATTTGGGTATTGAATATTTGAGATTAGGATATTACAGGATAATAATATAATGGTGATTAAAAAATGTTGGAAATAGTGAAAGTATATAGGCCTAACAGAAAAAACCGAAAATCGAACCAAACCGAGTCGGTTCGGTTCCCAAGTCTAACCAGCTCGGTTTGATTTTAGAAAAATTGTTAAAAATCGAACCGAACCGACCGAACCGAACCGAGTCTAATCGATTTGATTCGATTTTACAAAAATTAGCAAAAATCGAACCAACCAATGCTCACCCTTACTTTGGATAAGGACGGGTTGTAAGTATGTCGTGGATTTTGGATTTTCTTTTTCCACTGTTTTCCTTTTTCTTTCTTTTTTTTACTTGCACATTAAAAAAAAAAGGAAAAAAAAATCATATTTTTCTACATATTTGTGAAAATAGATAACCCAAACTTTGTTGATAAAACAGACCTTATTCCCATCATGTAGACCCTAATGACAATTTCATTTTAATATGATTTTCTCTTTATCAGGGGTTTCTGGCCTCTGACACAAATTTACTTGCTATTTTAGATTGGTTGGTTTTTTTTTTTTTTTTTGGGTTTGGGGGGTTTGCTCGACTAACTTGCATTGAAGGATCTTCGCTGTGCCCACACTGACGATGCTAACTGTCTCTATGAGTGCACAAGTTCTTGAAAACTTAGAAAGAGTTGATCGATTTTTTCTTCTCAATACCAGAGGTAAGATTTTATCAAATTGGTGCTTGCAATGAGAGCGAGAGAAGTTTAAGATGCCAGCTCCAAACACATTCAATCGGTCTGATGATATACTTGTTGGGAAATATAAAGAATTAAATGTGAATCTTTGAGTTGAATTACAACGAGATCCGTTAATAGAATCAATTGGATAATGGTTGGAGTGTGTTCTCCTTCCATTGAGGATGAACGTTGTCGGCAAAAAGCAAGCACAAGAAAAGTAGAAAGGGAGTGGGTCGAAGTTACTGCTTTTGCGATTCTTCTGTAGTAGCGAAGTGGCTATACGGGTCGTATCCACAAGGAGGGGAGAGCGATGGAAGCTTGATGCGGCTTCAAAGTTCAAGAAGAAAGAAAGTTCTTTGTGTCAAAATAAAGAATTGAAAAGTGAAAACAAGTTGTTTGAAGAATTGTTGGAAAATGTTTGGGTGGTTTGTAAACAGTGATTTTTTTTCTTAGTTGTAAAAATGCATGGCTAACTTTCTACTAAGTGCTCCCACTAATTTCTAACTTTTTGAAGATAGCCTCACGATGGATCATAGGCAACCACAACCTTGTGCATTGGAACTATTCACGTGGAAATCGAGTGAAAGTTCATCCTAAAACTTAGCCTTACACGGCAAAAACTCGGACATTCCCTTATCAAGATCTGATAGAAGGCGAGAATAAGGGAAGACTCGAGTGCACTATTGGTATCGGCAAAGTTAAAAGGAAAAGTCTCTAACTTACAACAACAAGTAATGTATACAACTCATAGATCATCAAAACTCATTAAGCATGAAGTATAAGAAAGTAGATACTTGTAGGTAAATTAGAGTTAGAACCTTCGTCTTAAGATGCCATAGCTCTCATTTGCACAAGGCTTGTTTGGCACTATTGACTCATGCGGGTTATAAACAAGTGTTAGAAATTAGTGGGTTAGTAGTTAGTTGGCCATGCTAAATGAAAAAGTTAGTTAGCCATAAAAGTAAAAGAAACAACAAAGTAAAGGAAGTGGAAAGAGGGAGTTACACTACAAGAAAACAAAAGAAAAGAAAAGTTAAAGAGAGGAAGTTACACTACAAAAAAGTAAAAGAGAAGAAGTGGAGAAGAAAGAAGTTACACTACAACAAGTAAAAGTAAATGCAAAGACAAGTAAATGGAAAGAAGGAAGAGAAGTAGTACTTGTATTATCTTGTCACCCTTCAAATACAACACTTTACACACTCTCTCTATTTCACTTTAATGGCTAAAACCTAAAACTAGAACTAGAACTAGAAGAACAACAACAACAACTACTACAAAGAAAATCAAACTACACAACTTTTGCTCTCTGGATCTTCTGGACTGAAGAACCCAGGAGGGCTTTTATAGGCATCAGGGATGAGGGGGGCCAGGGGACAAACCCTGGCCCAAAACGTGGCGCGCCGCGCGCCCACATGGCCGCGGAAACGCGGCATATGCCGCGTTTCCGCGGCAATACTTTGGCGGCGCACGCAGCAGCGCCGCCTGCTGCGCGCCACCTGGTTGTCCCCTGTCGGCTGGATTCCCGGTTTCTGGTTTGTATCTCTGGTTTTGACGAAACCAGCCTCTTAAGTCAATGACTATCTTTTAGGCCTTTTAATCACCAAATAAATGGTGATTTAGATCTTCTTTTCATTTTCCCACCATGGACCTAGGATCAAGCAAGCAAGGTTTATTAGTAGAATTTTACATGAAGTAAATATGAGAATGTGATGAAAATTATACAAAATTAGAAACTAATCACACCCCCACACTTATCTTTTTGTTCGTCCCGAGCAAAACAAAAATAAGGAAATTATTATACTACTTTCGCAGGTGACGCGATTGCACTGAGCATGTGCAACAAGCTTTTAAACCTCTAGGTTTCCCCTAGAGGAGGAGTGTTGTCTCCTGAGGGTTTTCAGCGGATTGCACCCACAAAATCTAGTAAGTAAAGAAGTTAATTGTTAGGATTTTTTTTTTTTTTTTGTCATTAAAA
Organism: Agave tequilana; assembly: GCA_038442645.1. Lineage (NCBI taxonomy): Eukaryota > Viridiplantae > Streptophyta > Magnoliopsida > Asparagales > Asparagaceae > Agave > Agave tequilana. Next base: position 85,682 of record JAVJIF010015145.1, read on the forward strand.
GAACTTTCAATCATCTAAGTAAAATGACCGAATGATGTAAGAATTAGGTTTAACCCTCATAAGTCCTCTTATACTTTAGCCTTCATAAAAAAAGAAACTATGGTTTTTTTGAATTTATGAAGGATCTTGTACTTCTAACTCATTTTTTTATTTTGCTTTAGATAGATATGCATAATGTGTAAGTGTGATGTGCTTGAGATTTTTCAACTCAACTTTGAATATCATTTAATTTTATTAATATTTACTTATTATTCTTGGTTCCTTTAGGCTTTCTACTTCACTTATGTAACACATATCAAAACGATAACTCCAAACCAGATGGTCTTAGGGCACCAGGTGAAAAAAACACCCTTCAGGTCAAATATGCATGTGGAGTAGGCCACGAAATCAAGATTTATATATATATATTTTTTGGCATGAGTAATCATGCTTCTTGAGGCACAATTATCCAACTTTTTTTTTTCAGAGTTGTCTCTAAATCCCAAGCATGTGTGTGTGAATTATGCATATTCTACTAAGGCTAAATAAAAGGTATGAGTTATTTTCCTTATCCTCCTATCTTTTTAGTCAAACCATTCATTCTTGTTTACTTAGGCAAAAATAAAGATTCCTTAATAAGGTTCCCGTAATTCCTACAATCTTTTGGTATGTTTACAAAGAGTATGAAATTTTTTTCAATCTAGATTTTTTTTTTTTTTGAAGAAAGAGAAGTAAGAAGAATAAAAAGAAAAAGAAAGAATAAAGGAAAAGAAAAAGTGTTAGCACCCCCCCATACCTATCTAATGCATTGTCCTCAATGAATGCATATGGAAATGCGAATGCAATAAATAGGGGAAAGAAATGATGTCACCGTCTTCGTGGACTCGGGCCGGCCAAGTGCGAATAGGCTAAAGAAATGTCAAAAAGAATGTACACGGGGTAAGCATATAATTTTTTTTTTTTTTAGTTGTTTGTGGTGGTTAGGTGTATGATGGGGCAAAAAAAGTCAGCACACTGTCATTTGGACTCATAGGCTCAGTGGTCAAGAAGGGCTTTAGTCTTTACCCATTCACTTTAAATTCCGTGTTGTTTTTAGGGTCTGCAATAAGCACAGCACCGTGTGGGAAAACAGTGCGCACAATGAACGGTCCTGACCAACGAGTTTTCAGCTTTCCCGCGAAAATATGAAGCCTAGAGTTGTATAGCAGAACCCTATCCCGGTGCAAAGTTTTTCGGGTTATGATTTGGTCATGAAAAAGTTTAGTTCTGCTCTTGGTGATTCGTGCATTCTCATAAGCTTCATTCCGTATCTCCTCTAATTCTGAAATCTGCAGTTTCCTAAGTTCACTGGCCTTGATCAGATCAAAGTTGAGTTGCTTAATTGCCCAGAGAGCCCGGTGTTCTAATTCAACTGGCAGATGACAGGCTTTGCCAAACACGATTCTATAAGGAGACATCCCCAGAACTGTCTTAAATGCGGTGCGGTAAGCCCACAATGCATCATTGAGCTTAACCGACCAATCCTTTCGATTTTGTCCGACAGTTTTTTTCAGAATGAGCTTGATCTGTCGGTTGGTGACTTCGACCTGCCCATTTGTCTGGGGATGATACGGAGTGGATAACTTGTGATTGATAGAATATTTTCGCATCAGAGTTTCAAAAACTCTGTTGCAGAAATGTGATCCATTATCACTAATTATCGCTCTGGGGGTGCCAAATCGGGAGAAGATGTTCTCTTTAAGAAATTTGACAACCACTTTGTTGTCATTCGTCTTAGTTGGCACAACTTCTACCCACTTAGAGACATAATCTACAGCAATCAAAATGAATTGGTTGCCGAAGGAGTTGGGGAATGGCCCATGAAATCGATACCCCAAACATCAAAAATTTCAACTTCAAGGATCGGGTTCAGGGGCATCATGTCTCTTCTAGAAATTTTCCCGATCTTCTGACAGTTTGCACATGACTTGCAAAAATGATATGAGTCTTTAAACAAAGTGGGCCAGTAGAACCCACTTTGTAGAACCTTCTCTGCAGTCTTGCGGGGACCGAAGTATCCTCCGCATGCAAGGTCATGGCAAAAGCTGAGCACACTCCTCTGTCCTCCTCGGATATGCATCGTCTAATTATTTGGTCGGGACAATACTTAAAAAGATACGGTTCTTCCCAGAAGAAGTACCGTACTTGGGCAAAGAAGCCGTCTTGGTCTTGCTTTGTCCAATCAGCGGGTAATTGTCCCGTGGCCAGGTAATTAACGATGTCCGCATACCAGGGTTCCTTAAGAATGGCTAGGATGTGCTTGTCTGGGAAATCCTCGTTGATCGGAGCTTGGATGATTGGTGCATTCGGAATTCGTGAGAGATAATCAGCGATCACATTTTCTATACCTCTTTTATCCCGGATTTCTAAGTCAAATTCTTGAAGCAAAAGGATCCACTGAATCAGTCGGGCTTTTGCTTCCTTCTTGGTCATGAGGTATTTCAGAGCCGAGTGATCCGTAAAAATCACCGTTTTTGAACCTAACAAGTAAAGCCAAAATTTTTCTAACGCAAAGACAACGGCCAAGAATTCCTTCTCAGTCGTTGTATAGTTCTGTTGAGCGTCATTCAAAGTCCTACTCGAGTAATAAATCACGTGCTGCCTATTGTCTATGCGCTGTCCTAGAACAGCACCAATAGCAAAATTAGATGCATCACACATGATTTCAAATGGCTGGGTCCAATTAGGAGCAGAAATGATAGGCGCAGAGATAAGTTCTTACTTAAGCTTCCCCCATGATTTAAAACACTCATCGTTGAAATCAAAGGGCACGTCCTTAGCGAGCAGATTGGTTAAGGGCCTCGCGATTTTGCTAAAGTCCTTAATGAACCGTCGGTAGAACCCAGCATGCCCTAAAAAGGATCTAATATCCTTGATGCTTTTGGGTGGTGGAAGCTTAGCAATCACTTCTACCTTAGCCTTATCCACTTCTATGCCTCTCCTCGAAATCTCATGGCCCAAGACAATCCCTGTCTCACCATAAAGTGACATTTTTCCCAGTTTAGAGTTAGGTTCTTCTCAATGCATCTTTGTAGCACTAACTCTAAGTGATGAAGACACTGATCAAATGAATCTCCATAGATGGAGAAGTCATCCATGAAAATCTCAAGAAAACGTTCATGGCAGAGAACAAACTAAGCAAGCACCGTTGGAACGTTGCGGGAGCATTGCATAATCCAAAAGGCATGCGCCGATAAGCAAAGGTTCCGAACGGGCAGGTGAACGTCGTCTTTTCTTGGTCTTCGGCAGCAATGGGGATTTGATTGTATCCCGAGTACCCATCTAGAAAGCAGTAGTACTCATGTCCAGCCAAACGCTCAAGCATTTGGTCGATGAAGGGTAGCGGGAAGTGGTCTTTACGGGTAGCAGCATTCAACTTCCTATAGTCGATACAAACACGAACCTTGGTAGGCAGTCTTGTTTGTACCAACTATTTTCCTCATTTTCTACCACCGTAAAGCCAGCCTTCTTGGGAACGCATGAACAGGGCTAACCCATTGCTATCAGAAATGGGATAAATGATCCCATTATCTAATAGTTTCAGAATTTCAGCTTTAACTGCCTCTTGCATGAGAGGGTTAAGCCTGCGTTGTGGGTCCCTCCTAGGGATTGCTTCATCGACTAAATGGATTCTGTGTTATACTATGGCTGGACTTATCCCTTGATGTCCTTCATCGTCCATCCAATGGCTTCCCTATGTTTTTTCAGAATAGACATTAAGCTGTCCTCTTGTTGCTCAGTCAGGTGGGATGCTATAATGACTGGCAAGCTGTCCTTTCCGCCCAGGTAGGCGTACTTGAGGTGTTCAGGCAGGGCTTTTAGCTTTAGGGAAGGTATTTCTTCATTGGAGGCAATCTCTGGGCTTTCAATCCTAGGATGGGGTACACTGGGGCTTGATGCCCAATCCACTGCTGAATCTACGATCTGGTCTAGATTAAAATCCTCAGCCTCCAGCTCAAACTCTGCCTCAGTTTCTGTTCTATACTTTCCTCATGCTCGCTGGTCAGGTTTTCAATAGAATTAACCTCAAACGTCTGATCATTGACATCCCTAGGTTGTCTTCCAAGATTAAAGACATTGACTTCCTTCGTCATGTCTCCAAAAGTCAATCGCATGGACCCGTTCCTACAGTTGATTATGGCATTGGCTGTAGCAAGGAATGGGCGCCCTAAGATGACGGGAGTTTGAGACCTAAGATTGGACACAGGTGGGTCTCAAGCATAATGAAGTCAACGGGGTAAATGAAATCCCCAACCCGGATGAGGACGTCTGTGATTTCCCCCTTCGAGATCTTCACAGATCGGTCAGCTAGTTGAATGGTGACTCGAGTTGGGCTTAGCTAGCCCAACCCAAGTTGCTGGTATACTGAGAGAGGTAGCAAGTTGATACTTGCTCCCAGGTCAAGAAGCGCTCTACTGATTTCGGTCTGTCCTATGGTGCAGGAAATGGTGGGACATCCGGGATCCTTGTGTTTCACCGAAATGGGACCAGACAGAATTTCACTTATATTAGTGGCCAAGAACACTTTCTTGGGCACATTGGTCTTTCTCTTCTTCGTACACATATCCTTCAGAAATTTGGCATAAGCCGGGACTTGTTGGATAGCGTCAAGAAGTGGCACATTCAATTTGACCTGTTGAACATCTCTAGCATTTTCTCCATGTGCATATTTTTATTGTTGTTCCTAAGCCTATTGGGAAAGGGTGCTACAGGCTTATAAACTTGTTCAGCAGCTTTGTCCTCGTCAGATGTTTGTGGAGTGGATTGGGAGGAACTAGCAGAGGTGGAGGCAAGAGTGGGATCAGGATGGACTGGACTTTTCGGTTGGTAGACCTGGTTGTCTACCTTCTTTCCAGATTGCAGTGTGTGAACAGCATTACACTGGTTAATCGATGGATCCTGAATTTCATATGCTTGATTGGAGGTTTTTGGGTTAACTAATGGCTGACTAGGCAAAGTACCCTTAGGTCTTTCACTTAGAGAGCTAGCTAACTGGCTCATCTACATTTCCAATCTTGATATGGCCTGTGAATGACTGTTCAGAGTTTGTCCCTAGTTTTGCATAAAAGCGGTTTGGGACTTGATGAAAGCCTCTATGCTCTCCTCCAATTTACTGATTTTCTTTTCCATTGGTGAGCCTTGAGAGGAAGAAGCTGGGACTTGACTGGGAAAAGTTGGTGGAGGAGTAGGATGGTGAAAGTTGTTAGAAAATTAGGCCTGGGAGGATTGTTTTGGGCCCAGGAGAAATTGGGGTGATTTCTCCAGCTGAGATTGTAGGTCGTGAGTAGGGGTTGTGAGGCGGCCGTGAGTAAGCCGCGTTCATGTGTTCCGGTGGCACTTGCTGGGCATGAAAAACAGGGCACTCTTCAAAAACATGGTTTGGTGGCTGACAATACGAACAACCCGAATTGTGAATTGGTGGTGGGTTGATCTGGTTTACACTGGCAGGCTCTTTTGTTTCCAGAGCCTCTATCCTTCTCATTAGGGTAGCAATCTTAGCCTCGGCAGCTATGGATGATTCTAAGGATAGGAGCCCTCCTCTTGAAGCTATAGATTATGAATTCCTAGGTTTCTCCGAGGCTGGCTCCTATTGCAGGTTTTTCTCTGCTAAGTCCTCAAATAAATCCCAACCCTGATTCTCATCCTTCTGCAAGAACCCTCCCTGACACAATTTCTAACAGGGTCTTAGTCTGATAATCTAGACCATCGTAGAGAATCTGGCATTGACGCTATTTCTCCACGCCATGATGAGGGCACTGAGCGAGGAGATCTTTGAATCGCTCAAAGTATCTCCAAAATGGTTCGCTCGGGTCTTGCTTAAACTGCATGATGTTCTTCCTAATGAGGGCAGTCTTGTGAATGGGGTAGAATTTCTTCAAGAAGGCCTTGACGAAATCATCCCACGTCGTGACTGAATCTACTGCCAAGCTGTATAACCACTTCTTAGCTAGGTCCTTTAGGGAAAAAGGGATGAAACGTAACCTAACGGCATCGTCTCCTAGCTGGGGTATACGCATCATGAGGCATACTTCTTCAAATTCCCTAACAAAGAAGTATGCGTCCTCTGATTCTAAACCATGAAATTTGGGAAGAGTGTTAATGAATTGGGGCTTTAACTCAAAATTATTGCCGTTTGCTTCAGGAAGTTTTATGCAAGAAGGAAGTGAAGTTCTGATCGGGTAAAATCTATCCTGAAGTGATGCCATCACCGGTTCTGCATGCAAGGGTAGAGAAGTTTTTCTTGTTAATCTGGAAGTTGACGGATCTCTCATCCACTCTTGCATGCAGCACACCACAACCAATGTGAAGACAACAAATAATCGAAAAAGAACTAAAAACAAACAAAAGAAAGAAAAACAACCACAAGCCTTAGTCTAAGGTACCTGAACCTAGACGACTCCTAACTGGTCGATTCTCCGGGGAAGGTTGTTGCAGGAACTCGACTACAAGCTAATCGGCCAGGAAAGGGCAAAGCCGGGGGGAGGTATCGGGCAGAGCCACGGGCCTAATTATGCCAAACCACGGAGTTTTCGAGGCTTTACCTCTCAATCCACTTTCCTTAGACACCGATTTTGCAGGAGTATAGTTCTTACAATTTCCAACCTCGGTTAATCTCTTAGTGAGTCTGAGATGTCCCTAGGGCCAACGTTTATTGATTTTTAATTAAGGCTTGGGAAAGTGTGAGTGCACTTGGAGATGGTTTTTGGGCTAAGGAAGGGTGATGAAATCCCCACCTTATCTTATTTATTTGGGCTTTGCCCTTAAAGTCAATTGTGCAAGTGTACAGTTTATTCACAACAAGGTAACACTCAAAGCGGTAAATCACTTCAAAATGTTGGTCCTATTCTTATGAATGCACACGTACCTTGTCTCCAGCACTCTTCAACAGAAATTAAATGAATTGAAATAGACACGTGCCCTATATGCAAAGGTCTAATCCAAATTTCAATTAAGCAACAAGTGAATTTCTGTTGAATTTATTACACATGCATATAGGTGAAGCATCCAAGGAAACTAAAAAATTAGAAAGCAAAAAAAAATTTTTTAGCGGCGCTCGGCAACCCTGCAACGAGTTTGTTAGTACTTCAATTGGAAAAACTCGCTTTTACATGAATTTTTTCGAGGGCAAATTAATCCTCGCGCAATGTCCTTGGCCACCTCTTTTGCTTCCCGTGATAGTAACCTCCTTGGTTCTTCTCCTACACACAAAAACAAAGAACAATCTT
>JAVJIF010015146.1:0-50887 GCA_038442645.1 Agave tequilana
GAAAAAACTTCGCCCCGTGATCCTTAAAAGAATAAATAACAGGGCCAAAGACTACCCTTTGAAGAGCATGATTCCTGTAGCATATGATGTCCTTGAGGCCAGAAAACTTTTGATACAAGGTGTCTCTACTCTTCTCAGAACAATTCCAGTCAAGTCATGCAAGTAAGTCTCAACATTATCCATTATTTACATGTACGAGCTGGAATAGCTTTCTATATATTATTATTAATCAAATAGTATATTTTGATGCAAGATTCTTATGTGAAAATTTTCTGAAGAATGAGATGATGGTTATTAACATGCAAGTATTTTTGGCTTACGATAGCTTTACCAGATATATAGTAGACAATAATGTTCAGCACATGTATCGTTGGATTCTCCTCAGAAACCTAGTTGTTTTTTCTCCTTCCTATGCTCACACTTTCCTTTTCCTTTCCTTATCTTTTTTAATTTCTTTTTGTTTTTGGGTGGCCGAGGGAGGGGGGTCAAACATACTAAAAATGGAAGCAAATTCAGAATATACGAATTCTAAAAGTGTGTGCTGGGTGATGTTATGATACTGTGTTGGATGATGGTATGATACTAAGCAAGTACTAAATGTGTGCCTTCTACAATCTGAAGAGATCTAGCAAATTACTGATATGGGTATCAAATTAGATAAATGAATAGAAAAAGTATTCCTATAAGCCCTCAAAGATTAAAGGCTTTGTTCTAGTTGTTATTGTTGATGGATTTAATTTAAATTAAAAAAAACTAACAATAAAAAGCTTAAAAGAGATTAAGTATTAATGGTCTTCTCTGTAGGTCCTGTTTGATTACATTCCTTTTTGAACATTATGTGGTTTCACTTTTTCCACAGACCATGCATGATAGCCCGGCATTACCGTGTGAAGTTCTTTTCAATTGCCTGATCCACGGCCATACCTAACTAACACGTACAACCAATCATCACTGCAACTTGGCAGTAAACCTCCTCAATACCTCTACTAAACCTGATGCCCGAGGGAGAGAACAGTAGAAATTCTCCATTATCAACGACATCTGAGCAAACTTCCTCTACTTGGATTTGCCAAGTTTTGTAGATGAGATGCATTTTACATACCAGGAAGGTTTTTTTAATCTGCGCTGGCATTCAATAGTTTATCATGTTGTATTACCCTCACCTTTCAGTTGGAAAATAATTACTCCCTTATTCTTTCTACTTCCTAGTTTGAAAGACGAGTTATGATGGAATCTCCTCAAGATATGTCCTCTTAAGTTTCTTTATGATGAAATGATTAGCATACCATCAAGTTTCCTCTACCTTCCACTTAACTTTTTTGAAAAATGGAAGAAGACATTGGAGCATTGGTACCTTTCCCTGTGACAAGAGAAGCCACAAGTTTATACCTCATTCTTTCAGCAATTTCCTTGTTTGAAAATGATCAAGGGTTCACAAAATCTTCTCAAGGTGTGATAATTTATAAATGTTCCTCAACTGCACCTATAGTTTGCATGCCCTAAACTTTGTCATGATACATGAATGGTTAGCAGATGATAGAACTTCCTATGCTATCCCTCTTATTTCCTATGTTTGCTCTTATAAAGCTCTGGGGTCCTCAAATTTTACACTAATTTAGTTTTAATATGGGGTAACAAATAGTTTTCTCCTCCCCACCAAAAAAATATATATATATTGACCTTCGTTGTATATAGTCAAATTGCATGTATTTAACGAGATTCTGATAATTGAAAAGATCAGTTGCGCATATTCCTAACTTTTAGTTAGAAAAAGGACACAACATTAATAATTTGAAATCGTATACACCTTCATCTTAGTTACACGTGCACCTGACATGCCCAAAGATGTAGTCAATAGGTAACCGTCCCCTCTTGCCTTATTTGAAACTAGATTTTGGGCAAGTACCATCTACCATGTGCATCAGTCTTTCCAGGAGAGGCATTGTAGGTTGGCTGGGTGGTCATGGAGCCTTGCCAGCCTCCTCAATGCCAAATATGGTATGGTTAATGGTGGTAGAGATTATTGGAGGAAGACAAAATCCTCTCATAGTATGAAAGTTAATGTAAACTTTAATCTCATATATACATACATATCTTGTGCCTCAATTTTATCTGTTTCCTTCGTCTGGATATACTGTTTCTTTAACTCTGCTCCGAAACACAGCTTTAGTAAACTCCAGGTAGTATAATTTGTCTTTGAATCTACTTTGACCTTACTACATTTGATATTCATTCAAATCAATTCAATACTCTTGCAGATATTGCCCCGAGGTATACGTTGGTGGGAGGGGCCATCACATCAAAACCTGCCATGGTTTCAAGCGCATCAAGAAGGATCAGGAGCATAAATGGATCAATGCCACTGTCAATGACATCCTCACACCAGTTGAGGCCTTCCATCTCCGAACTATGTTTCAACCCATTGTAAAGCACGAGCAACGGTTTGACTTTGATCGCATCCCCGCAATAGTCGAGCTCTGTTCCCAAGCTGGCGCTGAGGTTTCAGAGGAAATTCTATGCAACCATAGCCAAATGTCAGATAACGTTGAAGACCATGATCAACAACTAGATTCTGATGTCCAGCTCGGGCAATTGGACCACATTGGTCAACAGACTTTGGATGTGTGGGAGAGGCTTAGGCTCGGTGTTCAGAAGCTCTTGTTTGTGTACCCTGCTAGAGTTTGTGAGCATTGCTCGGAGGTTCACATTGGGCCATCAGGCCATAAGGCGCGGGTCTGTGGGATTTTCAGGCACGAGGGGGCGTGGGGCCCACTGGTGGAAGAAGGCGGAGGTGGACGATCTGATTCCCACGAAGGTGGTCTGGCACCGGCGACCTCATGATCCTCAGGTGCTTGTGGACAGTGGGCGGGGGTTTTATGGTCATGCACCGGCTGTGGTGGAGCTATGCATGCAGGCTGGTGCTCGGGTGCCCAACAAGTACTTTTGTATGATGAAATTGCATGGGCTAGCACCTGATCTTGTTGAAGCGAAAGGTAACCAGGAAATATTGTGAATTATACGCTTCTCCAAGGAGCAGAAGAAAGATAAATAGAGTATTGAGCAGCTACTGCCCGTCTAGATTTTGTTAATATGTAAAGCTTGGACTCGGGATGCATTCGAAAATGCCTACAGAATTATTGTAAGCATGATGGAAGCATATCTTTTGGGCTATTTAAATCCCATCTCCTGGCAACTAGGGTTGAAGATCACTGGAGGAGTTAGTTCAAATAGAGCTGAAGACTTGCAGTAGCTTGCAGGCTGAAGCTACAGAGGCAGGCAATTGGTTCGTCCTTTTATTTTTTTATTTTATTTTATTTTTTGATTTTGAGGTTTTTGAGGCCATACATGAAAAGATATACTGTAGTCTTTTGTTTCCAATCAAAGAGAGATCATATTTACAATTTACATGTATGTGTTAAGGATTATATTTGATTAATTACAGGATGTGTTTGTTTCCAGTCTAATCCTACTCAAGTTTTAATCTTTATTGCAGAAATTTGTTAGAGACTAGTTTAAGTAAATTTCAAGTTGGAAACAAATCCTAATCCTCTTTGCTTTTGCATGTGAAAATAAATCAAAGTACCCCTCTCGAAAGGACAATAGTATTGTCAGTGATCCTCCAAAAGACAGTGGCCATTGATGATCAGCATAATAATAGTACTGTCAGTGATTCTTCAAAAGAAATCGTAACGGCCATGATGATCCATGACGGCAACGATGACAAAGGTGATGCTCTTCTTCCAAAAGACAACAGGGCTACGATGACAAAGTTGATCACCAGGATGCCAATGCCGTCAAACAACTGTGATAATCACAGTGACGGAGGTGATCAGGATCAACAGCCGAAGAAGAGGAGGAGCCTGAAAGATGACACATTTTCCGATCGTGGGGATCTGTCATCACCACCATGCTCGTGGTTTGCTGTCTCTCGTGGTGTTTCAGCAAGATGTGGGCTTGCCTCCGCAAGAGCTGTGGGAGGGGCGAGGAGAGCATGCCAGTACAATTCAATTCTTTATCTACAACCAAGTCACTGAACAATTCACCATGGCATAAATTCATGGCAGTATTTCACAGGTTAAATCTAATCAAAGAATGAAACTTTCATCACAAACGCCACAACTCTAATTGGAAACTCAAGCAGTCATTGGCTATTGATAAAATTTTTGTCTGCAGGCTTGATGAGCCTGAGCAGAGACAAGGACAGAGAAACCTTCGAGTTATTGATCAAAAATACATTTGAGTCACAATCTTCAAAAAGAGTAAGCACCCTAACTATAAACATAATTCTGATTTGATCTCTTAAAATTAAAATTACAATGCCCATACAATATCTTTTGAATCTATTGTATGCTGAAGAATGCATCCACTGGATTGCTACTAAATTATAGAAACTGAAGGCTAAAACTGAAAAAAAATTCCAGCCCTATCTATGTACCTCGGAAGTTGGTTCCTGTAGTTCTTTCATCCCCAGATCAAAGCCTTTCATCACCAACTACAAGCAAGGCTTTCCAAAATTGCAGTTTCACCAAGGACGCAAAAGGCTGAAACCAGTTTGAGAATTTTTGATGCAGGGGTCAACAGCGGCTTCTCATGAAGAACCACTCACCAGGGAGTGGAGAGATTTTGAATTTGAAAACCAATTTCCCAAGAGTTTGCTTCTGCGAACGATTGTGAGAGGGAATAGAACCATGAGGACTCCTGCGCAAACTGGAACACTGGATGCTCCTCGGTGAAAATTCTTTGGTATCTCTGACCTCAACTCCAAGCTTCAACTGACCCTCAACCTGTTACAGGTAAATATGCATATCAAATGCTATAATTTTCCTTATGCCCAAATTGAACATGCAGTTTCCAGCAACTGAATCCTCAACAGAAGCTTGCACTGGTATCACAGAATCAGCTTATGCTGTTCAAAGGAAAATTATGTTTTTAGCAAAATAATAATAATAATAATAATAATAATAAAAAACCAATGGTTTTATCAAACATACTTGAGCATTCATGTCTGCAACTTCAGAGCCCCTCTCTCCTACCCAGTCCTTCGTCCATAAGGTGTCTGATGATCATCCTGCATGTTTATAGTTACATCAACTATATCACTGTAAATGGATATACTTGAAAATATCTGTTCAAATGGGAATTCTCACAGGGAAACGTATTAGATGGAACAAAGGAGAATGGTGAGACAAACAGAAAGAAACCTGTAGCATCTCGTGGTAGAACCATTGCATCCTGGACTGATTTGCAACCGGTTGTTGAACAAACTGGACATTGAGCGCAAAATAGAAAACATCTCATTTCAAATAAAGATGGTTGTGAACACAAGTAGAAAACACGAACTGATATTGTACATATTGCATCCATGACATCAAACCTAGAGTGAGTGACAAACCTGTATTGTAGTGCCAGGCTGCATCACTGACTGGTTACCAACATGATGTTGGTGATTAGGATGAAGTCCAAATTGGTTGTCAAAGGATAATTCATTTGGATTTACTTCTTCCTAAATCAGTATTAGCATGGTTAAGCAAGGAAGTTTAACAAATCAATTAGAGGGAGCAGATATTATGACGCATTAAAAGAAAATTCTCTTTTTGGAAAGGTAAGAATATATTAGAGACCATCAGATCAACGCCTCCAGGTTTCCTCATGTGAGAACCAAGATGTGAAGTAGTTGATACAGCTTGAAGCGCATTCTGTTGGGCCCCAATCAACAATGTTGTTGAAGCGTCCTATAAGTTCAACACATTCAGAAGGTGTTAAAGAAAATGAAAGGCCAAATTGAAACCAGAAGGGATACTTCATATACTTAAATACCTTGTTATTAATTGAACTGGATACTGTCTCTATGTTGGACTCTTTCAATTTTTTGGGTGGGCGACCTCTGCGCTTTGCTGGAACAGAAGAAATGTTGTTACCCTCGAAAAGGCCAAACTGAGATAAATCCCCACTTTCATTTGACCTATTTTCAGGCACTAGAAGCCTACTTTTAAGATCTCGGAATGTGCTATCATCCAGAAGGGACATCTCCATTTCCTTGATTAATCTCAATGCGAGTTGGTACTTCTCGTCAGACATAACGCCAATCTCCACAAGTTGAAGGTACCGCAGGGAGAGATTATCATAGCGTTCTAGTATTGTATTGCCCGTCACATCTTTTGGTTTACGAGCCAAGGTATGCAATTGTTTGAAGTCTTTCCTCCAGCGATCAAGAATGTATTGTGATGGGACCTCATACACTTGGTTCATCTTATACACAGACAGTGCATGTCTGCATAATATGCCTTTAAATTGGAAAAAATTACAGTCGCATTGCGTCTGGAATCCATCAACATTATATACAACTTCATGGCCCTTATCATCAGTTTTTTCACTGTCATCCACATATGCACATTCTTTTACTTTAAAGGTAGTGACTGAACCATCTATCTTGACGATAGCAACCTGACAATAACACTTGCCTTCAGCTCATCCTGAAACCTTCTGAACATGTCAAGAGTATATAATTTGGAAACCTGCTCTTCCATAGGAAATTTTGATATAGTAAATCGGCTTTTATGGAAGGACTCAAAATCTGCTTTTGCCTCCATTTCATTCTTGCTTTGTAAGATCATCTCATATCTACAAAGAAAATCCTTGATTGAAGTTTCCGGACGTACAGCCCCTTCAAAGAATGTATTTATGCACTCATTACGCTGGGAAATGGACATTCCTGCCCAAAGTGTATTTTTCAGAAAAACAGGGACCCATAAATGCCGAATGTCATACAGAGAGTTGAACCATTCATTGTCTTCAAACCCATATCCATTAATCAGCTTTCCCCACTCTTCTTCAAATTCATCAACTGTAGAAGAGTCATATATCAGTATCTCCAGTGCTTTCATGAATGCCGAATATTGAGCAAGCCCTCTCGATTTCTCCTGAATATCCGTCATCACATGCCGTAGGCATATACGATGTCGAGATCTTGGGAAAATTTCATTGACACTTTGAACTGCTCTAAACTCATTTGTGATTACAGCATTAGGATGGCTACCTAGCATACATGTCAACCATGTCTTCAAGACCCAAAAGTAGTTCTCAGTCGATTCTTCAGAAAGCAAGCCACAACCCAACAACACCAACTGACCATGATGGTTTACTCCAAAGAACAAAGCAAGGGGCATTTCATACTTATCTTTTATATAGGAGGTATCAAATGATATAACATCATTGAAGAACTTATATGCTGCCCTAGATCTGGCGTCAGCCCAAAACACATTCCTCAAATGACCTTCTAAATCAAGATCCATTAGGTAAAAGAAATTTGGATTCTTGGCCTGCATGTGTGCAAAAAACTGATGGATAGCTTCAGCATCTCCTTCCACAAGCTTTAAACGTCCTCCTTCAACATAGTTTAAAATTTCTTTATCATCCGATGATAAGTTTTCATGTCTACGTGCTCGCACAACAAGATCTTTTGAAATTCCGCTAGGCAGCCTTTTATAACATTTCAAAAACCTAGCCGCTGATGGACTAACAGGATGATTGTGTTCAAGATTTGCCTCCATCAAATGCAACAATCCATCACCCCATAACTTTGCTACAATCATCACAGGACAGTTAGTCTTTGCTGTTGGTCTAGACTGATAGCATTCATTAGCCCGTCCTTTGCCTCCTCTAGTACATACAAGCACCAACCTTCTACATAGGCCAAATGTATTAAAAGATGACTTCTTCACAGCCACACCAAACCCTATTCGCAAAGCATATCGTTTATAAAAGTTAACAACCTCTTCATAGGATTTGAAAGTCATCCCTATCTGAGGTGTTTTACCATCTCCTACATTTAGTTTTCCATCACTCCCCAGCTCAACCTTGCCTTTGTGATCAACCTCATTATCATCAGCCTCCATTGTAGTCACTTGTCCGTCCTCATTATTTAGCCCTTTACCAATGGAATCAACCGGGATACTCTGATAAGGGGGGCAAAAAGGATACGGGTAAGTTAACAAGAAAGTGTGAGTTTAGAAAGAAAAGGGGACGACACTTGGTAAAAACACACTTAGGAATGCTATTCCAACCTGTGATTCTTCATCGTCTTCTATGGATGTTTTGAGATTCAGCCCATCCTCATTCTGGCATTCATCCATACAAAAAGCATTCTTCATTGTAACTGCTTCATTTTCCTCATCCAAATTATCTTCCATTACAGAATCATCTACCATCACCTGCAATAGGAAAAACAACGATAGCATATAAAAGGTCGACGTTAATTAGCATAAGGACAACAAAATAACATGCCACTCTTGACATAATATCAGCACATTTCAAACACTCTTACTAACATCAGGAGAAGGCCCCTGTTTCTGTTCCCCTAAACTACAGATAAAGTTCCATATTTTCATCAAATGGAGAGATAGGTTTCAGCCAAAAAGGCTCATTAACATTACCATATCAAGAGCTACTATAATTTAAGCCTGTCAAACTGTCAGTAGCGTCGTCATCATCATCACATGAGCTCCTTTCCATCAAAATGGAACTTTAGAAGGCACCATGAGGAACAAAATTTAGAATCATCTGCCAACCCCCTATGGTGTAAAATTCATGACCATTGAATTATAGCAAAGTGAATGGCTTCCTGGATAACCTAGAAAGCTTGTTCCAGGTGAAACCTAACCACCTCAGATGAACTAATTACTAGTTGTCATAAAAGTTCTTACATATATACTAGTAATCACAATAAATGTCTTTCTTTGTTGATTTTGTTTTACAATTAAATCTCGTCGAAGACCTCTTTTAATGTCTACCTTTCCCAACTTCAATTTCCATTGATGTAATCCCAAGAATCTCATCTTATGTCTCTCCAGCCTAAATTTGCACGTATCATTAGCATCACTAGCCTTCTTCCTGAAACCTATGTTGCACGGACACAGCTACATTGAGATGGACACGGCATGCAAACACATAGCAAATTCTTAAAAATACACACGATACGTGTATCTAACACATGTCGGACACGTTTTAGACACAACACGACTTCATGACAGGAGTGTCCATACTACATAGCTTGAAAGGATTGACCAAAGTCTACCACCAGTTACCAACATGATGTCAGCCACTTCAGCTGGAGTTAAATCACTTCGCAAATATCAGCAAGGGAGGGACTTTCACACGATAAAATGCTACTTACTGCCAAAATCTTACCATATCCAAAAATTAATCAGTTGACAACAATTATTGATCAATATGTCGCTACTTAATAACCAGTAAATATCCTGCATGTCCCTTCTCATACTTGCGAAAGTTTTAGCACTATATAAATTGGACATTGGTTTGTTTTCAATGTGGTGTCAGAAAAGTGGCTCACCACTTCTCTAATCCTTTTATTTTCTTATTCATTTTCTTGTAAAATAGCTTAAATTGCTAGCATTTAGTGAGAAATACCAATGAGCGAAAAGGTCTAATTGCATGTATTCAAAAGATTTAAAAGACTAAAGCTTGATACTTGTACTTGCCCAGAAATCTAGTTGTTGTCATTGATCAATCAGTTTAATCGCATTTCCCAGTGATCAGACTAATATCTCAATTCTCTCTTCATATCCTCTCTAAAAACGAACATGCATCGTTCGCGAATTGCGTAATCAAAGGAAACACGGATATAAAAATGCATTTTCCAATGTCTATTCATAGTAATTAAGGGTACCTTTCATTTCCTAAACCCAAAAGGGAAAAAGAAGGTTTTTTTTACAGTTTTTCTATCGAGAGGAAGAAAAAAAAACCCAAAATCACATAGCAATCAATCGTGAGTTGAAATAAAATAAAATTCCAGAAAAAGCTGATAACTTGCATCAACTAAAATCAAATTAACCCAGAGTCAGAGGGCATTAGCGAAAGATCAAGCATGAACTGTGATTTGAAACGCTGAATCCGATTCAGATCGAAAAAAGAACAATCAAATTGGGAACCCTAAATTTTGGAGGGAAAAGAAAAATTCTTACAGCTTTGGTTTCTTCTTAGGGTTGATGACACAGCGCGATCGAGAGGGAGAGGGAGGATTTTGGGGGTGAAGAGGCACCGTGTCGAGCGCACCCGCTAATGGCACCCTCTCAGAGAGAAGGGGGGCAGAGTCTCGGGTGGGGATTTTGGTGCGGCGATTTGGAATCCCATTATTTTTTATATCTCAACGGGAAAAATATTTGCTGCAGTGTGACTAAATAGTGCAAATTTAGTTTTAGAACAGGACATCCATGCAAATTGGTTTTTTTTTTTTTTTTTTTTGCAAGAACAGATGTTTTCTGATTTTTTTTTCTGATTTTTTTTATTATTTTTAAAAGTTAATATGAAGAAAATGAAAAATTCGTATATGGGCTGTCCTATAGTTGGTTATTAGGGATACAAATGAAGCAAATATCTTAATGTCTGAAAATAATATATATCTAAAGGAAATATATAGAAATAGTATTGATATTTGACTTCTTAATTCATTTAACGCAAAATTAATATGAAATTTGATCCGAACTCATCAAATCTTGCAGTTTCAAATTCAAAAAGTGTAATTACTAACATAGAATAGGACATCCATGCAAAGCGATAAATCGGAAAAATAATTTTCTTTGTTTTCTATTTATAAAAAGGAAATTTCGCTATAGCTACCTATTTCCTTCATAATTAGGGAAAAAACTCATTCCCTATTTTTATTCATTACAATCTCATCAATGTCAGCATAAATTAATTTCTCCCAACTACTTCTTTATATATATTCATTTCATCTTTACCCTTCTCCACCGCTCCTGATATTGCTCTTTCCTCAACCTTGACGCCGACGCGGAGAAATTTGCGGATCAACCTTCGCGGTAAGGTTGACGTGGTCGCCCCCTCCCAGGGTTCGCAAGGGGCGAAGTCCCTGGAACAACTTTTTTTGAGATCAAACTTTTGCATATCTCGTTTGTTTGTCCCCGCGATGAGTTTTTTATGCTTGTAATCAATATGGTATTTATATATGGAAAGCATTGAGGATTATTCGATGTCGGTGAACGTGGGGTCTACTGATGATGACGATGCTAACATGAGGATTGGGACTATGGTCACAATCCTTTATTAGAAAACTGCGACTATGATCACATTTCTTTCATTAATTGAAAATAGGGCATTTTGTGATGAATGCGATCATGGTCGCAGTCCTATAAAGACTTAGAAAAATGACATTTTTGTGAGGACTGCGATCATGATCAAAATTCTATAAAAATTTCAAAAACATGGTATTTTTTTTAGAACTGCGATCATGGTCTCAGAAATAGGGCATTTTTCTGAGAAATGCGGTTACGGTCATAATCCTCGACCTACTACTACGTCGGGGGAAGGCATTTAAGTTTTTTTCACTGCGCGCCTTTTCTTTAAAAGGAGGTGGTTGAAGCGAATTAAATTTTGTGAGTGAATTTTTTTCCTAATTTCGATTTGATATAGGTGACTGAAATGAAATCCCCTTATAAAAAGTCGTATTTACTCTATCATGGACCATCAAGAAATCTATTAATGCCTACAACTGGGGTAATTTTGTGAATGTTACACATCTCCATTGTGGGTGAGACCCACATTTTAAAAATAAAAAAATTATATACACATCCATTATACGTAGCGTTGTTCGCTTTAATCTTTTCTCCTCTAAACAATACCGTTTTTTTTTGTTGTTTCTAAATATTATATTTCTTTATTTTGTTCTACTTTTCATCCGTGCTGAATAAAACTAAAGATTTATTACATTTGTCTTTACCACAATTTTTCTCATACATGTTTGGCAAAAGTCCTCATCTTCATTCTTGACACAGATAACTTCAAACACCAAAGAAATAATTATGTCTAGCACATTTTTAGGATATTGTTAATTTTAGGATATTGTTACTGCAAAACTTTACATTTCATACCTTAGAACAATAACAAAGTATTTGTGTTATTATGTGTTTATAATTTTCTCCAATATCTCCAAATCAATTACTTAAGACTGTTTATAAAACTAGTTGTGTAACCTTTTATCAACTATTAATTTGTCTAAGATGTCAAAAACATTAGTATTAAAACTCTTGAAAAACTTCCCACATCATTATATAGCATGAGGTGCACTTTCTGCATGCTATATACACAAGTTTTACATGCTAATGTGCTAAAAATGGTCTAAATCCATGAGCTTCACCTGAACACAATAATGTGTTTATGCACTTAAATGTTTCATGGAATTTAAAGGTGATCTGAAATATTTATAACTTGGTTGATAGAAGTGCAGTCTATATTATATTTTTAAACAAAACTCTGGGTTAAGAAAGAAATCAATGATATAGCATCATTGATTTATATATACATATTGCCCTAAATTAAGAGACAGAATTATTTTATTGTAGAGATAAGAAATAACTTGCATTTGAATAACTCGAGCTGAACTCAGAGAGATTCAGATTGAGTGTCAGATAGAAGATGAATCTGACACTCATTGCAGGTAACATGACCATTGGGAAACTGGATCTGAATTCCTTCACAACTAATACAACCGATAAACAAAATAATATCCGAGGCATAAACATCATAAAGAAGCTTGAGAAAATCAGCATACCTTGTCAATGTCAATTCAAGAAAATTAGCATGTCATGACCTGTGTCATCCATTACATTATTCAGACAAGCGCGATAACAGCATCCCAAATTTCCTTGGAAGCCAACTTTGAGAAAATATGTACTGCAACTATCCATTATTCTGTGATCAATAAGCTAAATAAGCTTAAGAACCATAAGCATCAATTATAACATGACAAGGCTTATGCATTACATTACTCAAACAAAAATGAAAACATATAAAATGTTTACTGTTGCTTATTGTTTGCTGCATAGATACCTTGTTATAAAAGAAAAAGAGAAGGAACGGGAACATCTAATAGTACACCAACTTTCTTTCTCGCATTGACAGAAAGTCTTATTTGGAATACAACGCAACACGACTATTATATAACTGAGCAGCAGACACAGGATAAGATTAGTAAAAGATCTGGAAGGGTCTGGAACCCTAGTTTCCCATCATCTGTTCAAGTCCTCCCTGAAAAGCAGTTGCCCCGGCTTCCCCATAAACATTCACCAGAAGCTGCTGAAGCCATCTGCAGGTTACAGGGTCTTCCTGCATCATATAAACAATTGACCTTGAAACTTCAGTTACATATCTCAACCATTTATGCAAGTTGGCGTATAAAAGTTTTCAGAAACAATGCAAGAATTTGATTGATAATATATTTCCAGAAGTACCCAAAGTGCCATTTAAGTGCTGCAAAAGCAAATCTTTAAACATAATGGACCCCGATTACTTGGAACATCTAGGTTACCAAAACAGATGCATAAACACTTTGGCAGCCGTGCAGCCGCGCTTACTGTTAAGAAGACTACTTGTTTTAATATTGTTAAATAGACATTTCAGTCAATTTACTGCCTGAAATGATTATATATCTCAGGATTAACACAAACAATAATCGGACAATCTCATATAAGTCGGTCTTGTTTGGGAATTTGTGCATAAAAAGTCTATCACAACACTGAAAAAATAGTAGTAAAACATTTAACTATTAAATACGAAAGAGAGCTTCTTAAATTTTAAGCAGTGTGTCAGTTGACAAGTTTAGTCAGTCGGGTGATATAAAAAGGCTAAATTGAATATTGGGTTTTAAAATTTTCACTGATTAAAATAAACCATTAATACATGGGGATTATATATAGGCAAAATATGTTGGGAGGATCTCCGCATCACTCTAGAGAATTAGAACCATATTGCAATTATCATAGTTTTCTAGGTGACAAGAACTCACATGAAGGCAGCGGTCAAAAGTTCTCTCTGTTAACAATTTTGGTAGATGGTCACGCAGCGCTTCACAGGCTCTGTGTAGATGTCAGAGCAAAGACAGGTTACGGTGGAGACAATACCTAATAATTTTATATATAAAGGAGAAAAATAAAGGTAATAAGTAACTAACCTTGAATTATCAGATAACCTCAAGCAACAGCGAATGATATGTTTCAGCAGCCTCATGGACGGCTGCTCAGAAACTGATTCAACCATGGTTGATAACACTTGAATTACGGCAAAGAACCGCTCTGCTGTAGCACAAATATAGCGAAGTCCAATCTCATCCAGTAAAATTTTTTGAACTATGAAGGTCGCCACCTGCATAATTATAACCGGTTGGTGCCCATCACTGTTTACAATTTAACGAACAGAAACTCAAATAGAGAAAAAACTTCAGGTCATTTTTAAGATAACAGGCATAAATCAAACACTGAGATGAGTAATTTGGCACTCAAGAACTACAAGAAATGGAAGGGAAAAAAAAGAAAAACAGATTGAGGCAATTGAATAATCATAACACAAATAGTAAGAGGGAACAGTCTACCTTATCTGTGGGGAAGTAATGATTTGAAGTCTTTAAAATCTACAAGTACTCTTCAGAGAATATAGTTTTACCTACATATTTTAGTCATAGGGAAAGCTTAAAGAGTTCATATTAAGTAAGGTGAAATTTTTTTAGCACTTTGGAGATAATACGAAATACTAAATATATTATAATAATGGATCCTTATTGAACTCTCACTAAATCTAACATTATTTGAACTTTAAGAAATCTAATCAAATCTATTTGTATCTAATTATCACCCAATTTCAAATACTCAATGTCTCAATGATCTCTTCTGTCATTTTCAAAAATAACATTTATCTCCACAACTCTAGCTAAACAGAAAAAACACATATGAAAAATAGTTTTAAATTTTTTAAAAAGTAATTTACATAAAAACATAAAAAGAGACATCAAATAAAAAAAATATTGGGGAAATCAAAACAGAGTTCAAATCCAATAAGAGAAAGCACGTCAAATTTAAAATTTCAATTTAATTTGGATTGTAAGAAAGGAAGCCACCCAACTTAGAATCATAGGGCTAACAAGTATTCCAAGAAAAATTAGATTGATGGTTAAAGCTACTTTTTTATACCACCTTTCTATAAATTTCATATTTATGGAACATTTCAAACTTAATACAGTTCCTGTTTGCTATAGTTTTAAAAGCTAGGTTGCATGAAGATTTTATTGATAAAAATTTTCTGACCTAGAATGAGCAATGAAGAAAGAAGGAGAGAAACAATGGGTGGGAGAAAGGGTCTTACATTTTTTTTAACTCCGATTGAAATTTATCTGCTCAATCATATATTAGTTTTATCTAAATAAATTCTATTTAAATTGAAAAATTATAATGACTCTAAATCCAAGATCATCAACTGACTCTAATTATCTAATTCTTTTTTTTCTCTGTAGAATTAACTGCATTTCAACTATTATAATTAGATAAGGAAAATCTGGATAAATAGTTATGAAATCAAGTTTAAATAGATAAATATAAAATTATCACAAACAGAAAATTTAAATCAAATACATCAATTAGGATTCACGTCAAACTAGAATTAAGTCTAACTTAAGAGAAAGTTCGTCAATATTAATTAAGGTTGCAAACTTGCAATAAGTGAAGTCCATTAATAATTCTAATCTCACAACATAAAGCTTTCAAAAAGATAAAAGTGGTGTTGATACCAACCTCATAATGTGGAAAGATGGTAAATCTCTGGTAACTGCATGCAGATAAAATGCTTTATCTAGCCCTTTGTAGTAAATAATTCTGTATGTTCTATGTCTCGTCACTACTCTGAAAACTACACTAGGTAATCTATTGAGAATTTGCATATTAGACTTGGATATTCAAGATAGTTGATGTCCACATAAATCCAGAGAAATCCTCGTAGATGGGTTGACTTATAGGGTGATAAAACAACTGAAAATCTACAATTGCAAATTTCATTCGGACAGACATGCATCAGATAGAGTTTACAGCATCACAGAGTTAAGAAACGATAGTCCAGCCAATGACGAGAAGAGAACTATATGAACAATGCCAGTGCAGAATAAAAAGAATACAACAAAAAATTAGTGAAATTAGAAAGAAAAATAATAGAGCAAATGCAAAGGTTTCTACATACTGTTTTTGATAATTCACTGCCATTTTCCATAGTGCGCAGAGAAAGAGGTATAATTTCTGTCTGGAGAAGAAAGCCAATAACCTCAGTATCATCAACCTGCAAGATAACAATTTAGTGAGTGTTGACTACTTATGGAACTACAGTAAATTAAAATCAAAATGCTAAAAGTCATTCATAAAGCTGACTGTTATAGAAGCTATCGTGCATAATAGATTCAAGATGGTAACTTCTGCTTGCTTCCAAGAGACAGACCATAAAATTCCTTCTTTTCTCCACATAAAAAATTCAAAACCCTAGATCTATACTCTCTTTTTTCTCCCAAATCTTTGATCTTCTTTTTAAAAAAAAAATCCGAAGAACCCTGAATCTTTTCTTGCGGACCAAAAAAAACTGTTCATCGAAAATCCCAAAATTGACACAAGGTACTGTTCATCTCTCTCCTTCCAGAGATCAAAGAATCGGCCGAGTCGGATACGACTCGGCCGAGTCGTATCCGACTCGGCCGCCTCCGGTTTAACTCGGAGGCCCGAGTCGCTAGTGGATCGCCGAGTCGACCCGGATCGGGTCTGACTCGGACCCGACTCGGGCGACTCGGCCGAGTCGTTCACGACTCGGCCGAGTCTCCCGAGTCGGGTCCGAGTCAGACCCGATCCGGGTCGACTCGGCGCCCGTGATCTTTCCCTTTAAATCCGATCGGGGAGAGAGAGAGAGATCAGATCTGATCTCTCTCTCTCTCTCTCTCGCGATCGCCGTCTCCCCCGCGACGCCCTCCGGCCCTCGCCGTCCCACCTCGTCGCCGTCGCCGTCGCCGTCGCCGTCGCAGGTAAATCCTCCCCTCTCTCCCTCTCAGTCTCTCTCTCTCCCTTCCTCTGTGCCTCTCTCTCCCTCTCTTTCTCTGTCTCTCTCCCCCGCAGGCCGCAGCGGCGCGCTCTCTCTCTCTGGCCTGCAGCGGCGCGCGCGCGCTTTCTCTCTCTGTCGCACTCTCTCTCTCTCTCTCGCACTCTCTCTCACTCTGTATCTCTCTCTCTCTCTGTCGCACTCTCTCTCTCTCACTCTGTATCTCTCTCTCTCTGTATCTCTCTCTCTCTCTCTGTCGCACTCTCTCTCTCTCTCTCACTCTGTATCTCTCTCTCTCTCTGTCGCACACACTCTCTCTCTCTCACTCTGTATCTCTCTCTCTCTCTGTCGCACTCTCTCTCTCTCTCGCACTCTCTCTCACTCTGTATCTCTCTCTCTCTGTCGCACTCTCTCTCTCTCTCACTCTGTATCTCTCTCTCTCTCTCTGTCGCACTCTCTCTCTCTCTCACTCTGTATCTCTCTCTCTCTCTCTCTGTCGCACACTCTCTCTCTCTCTCACTCTGTATCTCTCTCTCTCTCTGTCGCACACACTCTCTCTCTCTCACTCTGTATCTCTCTCTCTCTGTCGCACTCTCTCTCTCTCTCTGTATCTCTCTCTGTATCTCTCTCTCTCTCTCTCTCCCTCTCCCTCTCAGTCTCTCTCCAGTCTCCCCTCTCTGTCTCTCTCTCTCTCTCTCCTCTCCCTGTCAGTCTCTCTCTCTCTGTCTCTCTCTCTCCTCCACTGTGTTCCTCTCTCTCTCTCTCCTCTGTCTCCGTCTCTCTCCTCTCTCTGTTCCTCTCTCTCTCTAATTAATTTACATTAATGTCATTTAATTTAGGTTAGTTTAGGTAAAGTTAATTTAACTTAATTTAGGTTAATTAATCTAATAAAGTTTTGTAATTAAGTTAGGTAATTTAATAATTTTATTGAAGTTAGGTAATTAAGTTATTGTAAGTTAATCTAGTATAAATTAGTTTAGCTTAATTTAATATAGTTTCATAAATTGAATTGAATTTAATTTAAATTAGTTTAGTTAACTTAATTTAGGTTAATTTAATTTAATAAAGTTTTGTAATTAAATTAGGTAATTTAATTATTTTATTAAAGTTAGGTAATTAAGTTAGTGTTGCTTAATCTAGTATAAACTAGTTTAGTTTAATTTATTGTAGTTTCATTTAATTGAGTTTAATTTAATGTTTTTAATTTAGTTAATTTTAGTTTTAATTTAATTTAACAGATAATTTTTTTAAATTTCAGTATGGCTCCAAAGCAACGCGATATTGGATAGGAACATGGTACCCCTATTGGTGGAAGTAGAAAACTTGTGAAGTGCAATTATTGTGGGAAACAAGTCCATGGTGGTATCACTAGATTGAAGCAGCATATAGCACATGTACCGGTCAGGTGGAAGGATGCTTGCGAGTATCAAAAGAGATATCTCAAATAATGAGACGACATCTTTCTGAAGGTAGCAAAGAAAGAGCGGCCATTAAATCTAAAAAAGATCGACTTATGAGATCTTTAAGTGAGGAAGATTTCTATGAGGTGACCGAAGAAGATTCTGATAATGAAATGAAGAAGTTGGTGGTTTGGAAGGAGTTGAAAGAAGACAACTGAAACAAGCCATGAAAGAAAGTCGTGAAATGGCTTGGAGATCGGCAGAAGGAGTTGATATTGGTGGCAGTAGTTCACAGCCTTCAGGATCAGGGAGTAACCGTGGATTGCGTCGGAGTATGACTATGAGAGAAGCTGAAATTCCAGCTCGTGGTATTGATCCTTACATGTTCCCAACAAAACAGAAATCAATCAAAAGCATGTTCTCAACTGAGAATATGAAAAAAGTTGGGAAATCCGTGGCGAAGTTCTTTCACTACAATGCAATACCATTCAATGCAGCTGATAGTGGTCCTTACTACCAAGCCATGATTAATACTATTGCGGAGGCAGGTCCAGGTGTAAAAGGCCCTACAGGGTACCAGATTGGCAATCTCTATTTAGAGGAGGAAGTGAAAGAAATTGAAGTATATATTGCTTCAATAAAAACAAAATGGCCGCAGTATGGTTGCACGATCATGTGTGATGGATGGAGTTCTCATAATAGAAAGCCTATTGTAATTTCATGATTTATTGTGATAGAAGCATGATCTACCATACTTCTGTTGATACCACTAATATCTCGAAGACTGCTGAGTATATATTCTCGCTAATGGATAAAGTTGTTGATGAAGTTGGCGAAGAAAATATCGTGCAGGTTGTCACAGATAATGAGGCAAGTTTCAAAGCAGCTGGTCACATGTTGATGGAGAAGAGAAAACATTTGTTTTGGTCTCCCTGTGCAGCACATTGCATTGATTTGATGCTTGAAGATATTGGCTCTTTGAAATCAGTCAAGGAGACATT
This sequence comes from Agave tequilana, assembly GCA_038442645.1. Taxonomy (NCBI): domain Eukaryota; kingdom Viridiplantae; phylum Streptophyta; class Magnoliopsida; order Asparagales; family Asparagaceae; genus Agave; species Agave tequilana. The sequence goes on from JAVJIF010015146.1 coordinate 19,268, forward strand.
GGATGATGCTAAGGTGATCACATCATTCATTTACAATAGCCTCAAAGTGGTGAATTTAATGAAGCTATATACCAAAGATAGAGATTTGTTGAGACCAGGTATAACACGGTTTGCCACCGAGTTTATTTCTATTGAAAGCCTTATTCGCTATGAGCAAGATTTGAAAAGAATGTGCACGACTACAGAATGGCGTGAATTCAACAGGGAAAGGAGTAGAAGAAGTGTGCGAGATAAGGTTGCTAATCTCATTCTGACTGACCGGTTTTGGAAGAAGGCAAGAGAGGTCCAAAAACATTATGGATCCTCTTGTTAGAGTCTTGAAGATAGTGGACCAGGACAAGAAACCTACACTATCTATTATATATGAAGCTATGGATAGAGCAAAATTGGCTATAAAGGCCTCAAATAAGAACTGGAAGAAGTACTGGGACATCATTGATAGAAGATGGGAGGGACAATTGCATAGACACTTGCATGCTGCTGGTAATTCATTTGCCTAGAAATCATATTGTTGACTAGAAATTGAAACTGTCATATCATAACAATCGTTTGCTTACATTATTGCAGCATATTTTTAAATCCAGCACTCCAATATTCAAAAAACTTTTCTACACATCCAGAAGTGAGATATGGATAAAGGAGGTCATTAAAAGATTGGAGCCAGATTTGACTAAACAAGCAAGAGCTATTAATGAGGTAATAATAATTTATTTATTTCATCGATATAATGTTATGCAAATATTAACACTTGTGATGTGTATTCTCACAGATAAAATTATTTGTGGATGGAGTTGGAGAATTTGGAAGCTCACTAACTAGAAGAGCAGTGCAACAATCTCTTCCAGCTGATTGGTGGATTAATTATGGCGAAGAAGCTCCCAATCTGCAGAAAATTGCCATCAAAGTCTTAAGCCAAACATGTTCTTCATCGGGTTGTGAAAGAAATTGGAGCACGTGGTCGCTAATTCATACAAAACTGCGCAACCGGTTGGCAATGAAAAAGTTGCATAAACTAGTATATGTGCATTACAATATGCGGTTGCGAGTAAGAAACTTGACATGCAAAAGCGACACTGATGATTATTACAACCCAATTGATCTGAATAATATTTTCAATGATGATGATATTTTGGATGAGTGGATTCGTGAGGGAGAACAGCCGATGTTACCACCAGATGACTTAGGTTGGTTAGATGAAGGTATTCGTCATACTGACGAAAGTGGCGGTGATGATGGTGATGGCGGTGATGGTGGTGGCGATCATGGTGGTGAGGGTGATGGCGGCAGTGATGGTAGTGATGGTGGTAATGTTGAAGAGACTCATGGTGTTGGTGGAAGCCAACGAGATGATGCTTTAACATGGGATTCACAATATTATGCCACACAAGATACAGATTATGGAGGTCGGGCGGGGATTTCACAGCAGCGTAGGCATTTGGATCGGTTGGTCGAATTCAGTTCTAGCGATGATTATTTGAGTGGACATGATTACTACTCACATGATCATCATAGTCTTGAAGGCCATTTACAGGGGTTGGGTTTGACATCTGGCCAATATTCTGGCACTGATTATTCTAGCACTGGTGAATACTCTACTAGCAGCACTGATTATCGAGGTTTGGGTATTATCACCATGGAGCTGATATTGCACAACCCCTACCGCCATATTACTCTGATAGTGGATCCTCCGGCCAATCATCTCAGCCTACAGGATCTCACCCACAAACATATCATTATCCTTATGGAAACTATATGCCTGGTTTCTATACTTATCGCGGGCCAGATGATAATGATGATTTGGAGCCTCCTCGTAATTCAATGTGGAAATGACTATATTAGCAGGTACTTATGAATTATTTTGTGCAATTTACTATATTATGCATGTATTTTGATATTTTTCTACCGACGACGCTTGTATTTATGCTTTCACGTTATGTTTTGAGTGTTAGGTGATATGTTTTGAATATGTGATGCATGAATTTGGATGTTTACATTTTTTTATGATTTGTCATGATTTTTTCATAATTTTTTGGCGCTCTATGTAGCGTTTTTTGCGTATCGCCCGAGTCCGATCCGAGTCGCCGAGACCGATCCGTCTCGGTGCCGGCCGAGTCGGCGGCCGAGACCGAGACTTTGAACCATGTCTCCTTCATCTCACAAAATCCTTAACCCTATATCCAGCTTGTTGCCACCATCCACCCGCCACCTTCCTCTTCTCTCTTCGCCGCCGACCTCGTCTACACAGCGACACAGGCGCCACGACCTAACCCGCAACAGCGACCTCCACACCACCATGACCTCGACTCGAGTTCGTCGCCCACCGTCAACCTCACCGCCATCTTTGAGACCCTGGTCTTGCCTCAACCTGTCTTTGACTTTATCCTCCAACGTCGTCATCATCCCAAAGTCGCCGCCCGACCTCGTCGTGAACATCTTCATTGACCTCCGACCTCCCTTATGACAACAATCTGGACCTAACAGCCCATGTCGACTCCGACCTCGTCATCTTCATCAGACTGAATCCACTGCAACCCAGCTGCCCGATTGCATAGCGGACCCGAATCCACTTCAAGTTCAAACCCGACCCGATCATTTGAAGCCCTGTGCAGTCAATCCATTTGCAATTCGATTCTTGAGGCAAATCCGACCCACCAACTGGACCCAATCCGATAGCAGTCCCAGACCCGTTAACAGTCAGGACCCCTTTAAGGCCCGTTTCGAGCCAGATTCGAGCCATTGGAATTCTTAGGTGATTTTCTGAGTTACTGGGAGAATTTCAGCTCTAGGCAGAAGAATCTTCCTTCTACAAGCTCCTAAAGAGACTCACTATTCGTGCATTTGTTTCTTCTTTGGATAATCTCTAAACTAACCCACCTAGATGCGTTATTTTTGAAATTTCTTGTGAATTTTTTGTGTGGTTAGCAGTTAGCATTGCTACTGTTATTTGCTGAAATCATTGATTGCTTGCATATTTATCTTTTAAGACACATTTTCTTGCATTTTAGAGATTGAGTCTTTAGGGATTTTATTTGATCATATAGTTGCACGCATATAGTGTTTGGAGTCTAGGATTTATATTGCATTTGTATGTTTGTTTGTTGTACATTTGTGTCTTAGGTTAGGACATGCTTCTTCGTAACGAAAAGTGGTATAACCTTAGTAAAATCGATATGGACGAAAAAAATTGAGCTTTCGCTTAAGAAGTTACAGGAAGTCAAACTTTGGTTAGATAGGGTCAAAAAACAACTTAACTTGCCACAGTTGATCGTAGGACTCGTAGGAACGATAACATGAGAGGAGGGATGGGAGTACCCATACACACAGGGATGACGATGCTGACATCGGATGTAGGATCAACAAAAAAGCTCCCCTTATGGTGTCCATGATCCTCGAGTTTTTAGTGACTGGTTAGCTGATATGAGTTATTACTTCAACTGGTATTGGACATCCGAAGAGCGTAAAATCTGATTTGCTAGAATGGGACTAGTAGAGACAGCTAGGATCTACTGGGCTTCAGTAGAGGGAGATTGCGAGAGACAGGGATCCTATACAGTCGTGGAAAGAGATAAAAGACAAGCTTAAGGAGAAGTATCTTCTCAAGTCTTATAGGCACCGTCTCCTAGATAAATTGCATAATTTCCGTTAGGATAGTATGTCGGTTCAGGATTACATGACTACATTCGATAACCTAACCCTTCGTTGTGAGGTGCAAGAGGACTGTCACTAGGCCATATCTAGGTTTCATTCAGGGTTAAGATCTGATATACAGTGTGCTATACTCATTCACTTCCAAAATGTGACCTCCCTTGCACGGCTAGTCAGTTAGCACAGGATATAAAGAACTCCTTTAAGTTTTCTTTGGAGAGTAGGTTAATCTCTAAAGCCGGAGAGCAGTGTTAACGTTAACTTGAGGATATTGTCAGACCTAACACTAATGCCACTAAGGACCCCAAGGATAAGTCGGTGAAAGGTGTCATCTGAGTAGGGTGCCAAGGGTACGCAATGTTACAAGTATCACGATTATGGTCATGTTAATGCACAATGTCCGTCTAGGAACCTTCTCGTTGAGGGAGCTAATTTAAATGATGAGTTCGAGGAGAGGATCTATAAGCGATGTGGGAGTTCTAGTGATGCCGATGAGGATGTTAGAGTTTCTCGCATCCAGTTGAGTATTATTAGGTGTCTCCACGTTACATTTAGGGATGAGAATTGGCGTAGGTTTAGCGTGTTCTACATACACGTCGAATATGAGTGACGGTAAGAGTTACAAGTTGATAATTAATGGAGAAAGTTGTGTCAATATCATCTCCAAGACAGTTGTTAAGAAAATGAGCCTCAAAGCTGAACCCCATCCACAATCATACAACGTTACTTGAGCTAACAAAACTGCTCAATCTGTTACCCAACATTGTCAAGTGCATATCCATCTAGTTATTAGGACCATCTATGGTGTGGCATCGTGGATATGGATGATGCACATATCTTTTTTGGTAGGCCATGATTGTATGATTTGGATGTGACCTGTTTTGGTAGGGCAACCATTTATGAATTTAAGATTTATGGGAAGAGAATAGTGTTCAAACCTGCTAAACCTAAGTCTAGTATGGGGAGTCACAAGACTGGGATAATCACAGATAAGGAGAGTAATAAGTCACGTCACCTAATGATTATATCTCAGTTTCTTAAGGAGGGTAAGAATGAGGGGATAGTGTGTGTGATAGTTTCTCTTGGTGAGTTTTCTAGTGCCCCTGTAGGGTTTTCTTCTGAGGTTCGTCACATTCTCACAGATTTCAGTGATATCATGTCCAATGAGTTACCTGACGAACTTCCTCCCCTTAGAAACATCCGGCATGCCATAGATTTCATGCCAGAGTCCAATTTGCTTAATTTGTCTCACTATAGGATGAACCCCACTGAGCAGGCTAAGTTGAGGAGACATGTAGATGAGTTAAAGGCTTTATTAGAGAGAGTTTGAGTTCTTGTGTCGTGCTTGTATTACTCACACCTAAGAAGGATGGTAGCTGAAAGATGTGTGTGGATAGTTGTGCCATTAACAGGATTATCATTAAGTATAGGTTTATCATACCTAGACTTGACAATCTATTAGACATGATGGCCGGATCTTATATCTTCTCAAAGATTGATCTTCATAGTGGGTATCATTCGATTCGTATCCGCAAGGATAATGAGTGAAAAACTACCTTTAAGATTAAAGACTGTTGTATGAGTATTTGGTCATGCCCTTTGGTCTGTTGAATGTGCCTAGCACGTTTATAAGAGTTATGACTCAGATTTTGCGTCCTTTCTTATGAAAGTTTGTTGTTGTCTACTTTGACGACATTCTCGTCTTTAGCCGAACCCAGAAAGAGCATCTTTTTCATTTGGCTTAGGTTTTAGAGACTCCGCAGGGAGAAGTTGTTTGTCAAGTGTGTTCTTGTCTCCATCTGTCCACTTCTCAGGGTTCATCATGTCTAGAGATGGAGTAGCAGTTGATCCTGATAAAGTTAAAGTCATTAGAGAGTGGCCTACTCCTAGTACAATTTATAAGGCAGGAGTTTGCATGGCTTAGCCATTTTTTGTAGGAGGTTTTTTATGGGATTTAGTACCATTATGGTCCCGTTCACTGAGTGTTTTAAGAAAAGAGAATTCAAATATACTAAATCAGCTACTAAAACTTTCAAAGAAATTAAAGAGAAATTGACTACTGCCCCGGTCCTTCATTTTCCTGATTTCTCGAAAGTAGTTACATCGGTTGTAAGTATAGGTGGTGTGTTGAGCTAAAAGAGTCGTCATGTCGCTTTCTTTAGCGAAAAATTGAATGCGGCTAAACAACACTCCAGTGTTTACAATCGAGAGTTTTACGCGATAGTGCAAAGTTTGCATCATTGCCATCACTATTTGCTACCAAAAGAGTTCATTATGTACTCTGATCATCAAGCCATCTGTTACATCAATTCTCAGAAGACAGTAAGGCACGACACATTAAGTGGCTTGAGTTTATTCAGGAGTATATATTTGTTCTTAAACAATGTTATGATGTGGACAATAAGGTTGTTGATGTATTTGAGTAGGAAAGTTTGCACTTTCCAGTCGTTAGTTGTTGAGTGCAAAGGTGGTTGGATTTGAATGTGTCATACATGAGTATCGTACTTGTCGAGACTTTGGTGAGATATTTACATCTTTGACTCAAGATCCACCTACTACTGTCGAGGGTTTCGCAATTGTTGATGGTTTCTTGTTTTAGGGGCACCAATTTATGCATTCCCAATACTTTTTTGCGTGATCATTTGATTTGGGAGATGTATGCCGAAGGGGTTACTGGACACTTTGGCCGTGATAAGACCATTATCTTGGTGAGGATAGATTCTATTGGCCAAGTGTCAAGCGCGATGTTGCTAGGATTGTGTCGCATTATCGAGTATGTCAGGTTGCTAAGGGTAGGAAGCATAACATGAGACTTTATACACCTCTGCCCATTCCCTTTGCATCTTGAGAGCATCTCATTATGGACTTCATTTTATGCCTCCCTCGCACACTTAGGAAGCACGATTCGATTTTTGTTGTGGTGGATAGGTTTTCTAAAATGGCACATTTCATTTCCTCAACAAGACTGTGGATGCCTCACATATTGCACGCATATTTTTTAGAAAGGTCTGTTTGCATAGTCTTCTTAAGTCTATTATTTTTTACAGAGATGTTCGATTCAAGAGTCATTTTGACAAACTCTCTAGAAGAAAATGGGTATTGCGCTTAATTTTTCTACAGCTTACCATCCACATATTGATGGTCAAACTCAGGTGGTAAATCAGAGTCTTGGGGATCTACTTCGGTGTCTTGTGGGTGAACATTTGACCATATTGGATATGGTATTACTTTTGACAAGTTTGCACATAATAGTTCGGTCAATAGGTATATTGGTTTGAATCTACTAGAGATAGTTTCTGACTACAAACATAGAAAACCTATAAACCTTCTTTCCTTTCCCATAGGTGATCGTCCTAGTGGCTCAACTGAGTAATTTGCATAGCATTTGCATGATATTCGTCGGCAAATAGCAGTTAGCAATGATAATTATAAGGTTGTCGCAGATTTGCACAAGCAATTGTAGGAATTCACAATGGGAGATGAAGTGATGGTTAGAATGCGCCTAGAGATGTTTCCTCTAGAAATTTTGAAGAAGCTTCATGCTCAACATATAGGTCCATACATAGTTTTGAGAGGTTTGGTTCCAATGCTTATGAGCTTGATATTCCCTAGGAGCTGGGAATCAATCCGGTTTTTAACGTCAAGAATCTGACTTCCTACTGCACACCAGTTGACTACCCTACTGTTATTCCCGACCCACTTTCATCGACTTTCACAGGTCCCCAGCTTTTTTCAGCGCATCCACCACCACCGAAGAGACATCACACTAAAGAGATTGAGAAAATTTTGGAGGATGAGATTGTCTCGATTGTCGATGAAGGATACCAGCGTACCTAGTTTGTTGGCGTGGACGACCCGAGTCAAATTGCACTTGGTTACGGAGCCGAGGAAATCAAGCAGCTCAACCCAGATTTTCTTGACGATTACCACCTTCGTCATCCACCAAAGGTGAATGTTTCGAAGCCGGGGAGAGTTGATGGGGATCCTGCAGGGATTTGGAAGATATATATTTTTGCAGGAGATATAAAACTTGAGTCCAAGTCTATGGTGGACCTTTTTATTTGCTTTAGGCTATATTTCATTGTGTTTTTTATTTGTAATTGCACGTGTTGTACACATGATTATTCCTATATATAGGACTTGTGGACTTGTTTGTTGAGGATTATATGATATTGTGTTTATAAAAAACCCTTATTTAGCATGATGATTAGCTTAATATCTTAGATCTTTTGTGAGTGAGTTGCAAAGTGAGTGAGATATTGGGTAAAAGACCCGAATCTCTTATTCTTTTCCAAATTATCAATTGCCTAATTTGTTATTATGTTCTGCATCACTAACTCTTATAGCAATTCTGATATGTACTATTGGTGCATAAAGTTTATCTCGAAGTTTTTTTCCAACAGTTATATAATTAAACATCTTTATTAATTAATATTATTTATTTATTTTAAATTTTTTGCATTTGCATACCCTGTTCTCCCATAAACAAAACAACCTTAGCAAGAAAGAACTTGGAGTTAGTAATAAATGATTGAAACCATCTAATACTTGATAGGTAAATTCCCAGCTGATGTTGAGGTTATTAGTTGAATAGCCATTACCTGTTGATGGTAACTAGCCCTCATAAAAATTCCAACCAACATTACAGTCTGGTTGGGGATGGTTCGATAAGCAAATTATAAACATATTCTGCTTTTGCACAACTCACAACAATTAATGAGCAGCAGATGAAACCCAAAAATGAAGGGGATAAAGGGAATCATAAGTAAATAATCTCTAGAAACATAATAACATAAGAGAACATGCAAAAACCTGAATAGTATAAATACATTCAGAATATCTCTAATTAAGTGCATAAGTGACATGGGTCCCTCTACATATGCAACAGTTATTCTTTTGCTTTTGATGGAACTATTGAATAGTGAAGAACCTTTCCCAAATTATTTTCATCTCCCTCAAACAGTTGTGATATGGTAGATGAACAATTTATGGACTTCAGTGACCCCTTCCCCAAACCCCCTTTCCCTCCCTTCGCTCCAAACAGTGGCTCACCTTTTACGTTGTTCACCATTGGTCTTTTACAGACCATTACTGCCTAGATATTCTAATATTTTACATTTGTGAACTTAGGAGAATATCATGCCTCACATAAGATCCCAAATCGATCCAGATATGATATCCAAGTGTAATGATCACTTTTGCTAAGAACCAGTCCAACTGAAGGCCACTGGTTGGGACTAGATAAACATATACAAGTGATGTTGGAACTTAAGATGAGGCCGAGGTGGGGATTAGATAACAGGCAAGTTGGCATCTTAGAATCCTAGATGATTGAGGTTATGTGAAATTATTTAAGGAGGCAATCCTGAGGCATAACGGAGTTAGAATTATTTATGGGAGTAGATGAGATTCTGTGAGGTCAAGAGGGGAGTTGCACCAACACACTAGATGCTTACAGCCTATAATCTGAATGAAGTAACAAATGGGGATGAGAGAAAGATGGTACCAATTGCAATATCATGTTACAGAAAAATAACTTTACCTTCAGGAATGATTAATAATTACCTTTACAAGCGCACCTATAACTCCCAAGCTGGTAAGTCTCAAATACTCAAATGGCTTTGTCTTACAAGTAGTATTCAAAAATGGATACAGGTACAATGGCATATGTGCTGCAAAAGAGAAAAATAGAAACAGGGGTAAAAAAGATAAAATATAGAGCAAAGTAATACATATATTACATATCAGAAACTTATTCATCACTTAAAGGAATTGACTATTAAAGATTCTACCAATATTTAAAACATTTGATTAACTGCTTAGAAAAGGTGTTGTATAACATTGATGAAATCTCTGATTGTATTTTGTAGCGTACAATAGAGCGCTAAATAAAGGAATAGGGGAAACACTAAATACATCAAAAGTCTATACATTAGCAGCTTCTGTGTAACACAAACAAATACACATGCATCCCCATACACACATGCAAACACGTGAAATGTTTTAATTAACCAATGAGATTTGGCTCTAAACTTTGGAGCCTTCAAAAGTCAAATTTAGACTTAGGCTTTACTGGGCTTGAAGTTTAAGGTTTATGATCTTAGGGAGCAAGGAATTCAGCAAGCAGATGGCGCAGAATCAAAGCCAACTAAGAGGCATACAAGAACTACTTTTTTGGGAGTGTGATTTCATTAAGTTGTTGGATTACTTGTGTTGCAGAGATAGGATGTACTAATCCCCCATAGCTCACCTTGCCTTCAACTAGACTTGGGAATTTTGAGGCACGCTAATGGAGGACGCTCTTGTTATCCTTTATTTTAGTTGTTTTTATTGTATAGTTGTTTATTTAGTTTATTTAGTCCCACATTGAAGTAGGCTTATATAAGGTCAAGACTAGCATTGTAGTAGGTTGCTTATGGATATTGATTATTGAAATCCCTTAGCATGATAATTTGCTTTGCTACCTTGTTGAGCATGTTAATTTGCTTGATTTCTTAAATTTTTGCATGCTCATTTGCAAAAGTAGGTGAGAGATCACCTGGGTGAGAAGCCCTGAATTGATTTTTATCTCTAAATTATCAAATCCTAGTTTGTTTTCTCGTCCGTTTCTGCGTCAATTTTGGTATCAGAGCTAAAATTCTACTCTTCCCCTCCGCAAAAACCCAAACCCCTAGATCTAATCTTTGGTTTTAGTTTTTGAAAAAAAAGAGAAAAAACTGAAAATTGTCACGAAATACTCTTCCATCCCCTTCCTCTCATATGCACCATAACCCTAACCCTATCTCAAGCCGACCGCCACAAGCTTATCAGACCACCACCGACGCCATCAGATCCCGATTTGAGTTCGCCACCTCAACGCGGACGACCTCGTAGCAATCTCATCTCGACTTCACTTCCAAGACCTCGCCGCCAAGATCTCGACCTATGACTTCAACACCCCTCGTCGACGCCAAGGTCTGTTCATCTTCCCTCTTCACCACCTTCGACTTAGCCAACCCAACATTGGCGTCCTTAACTCCTCAACCCCCTCATCGTTGCTCAACCGACCTCGCCCACCAGACTTCATCTCCAGGACATCGCCATCGACGATCAGATTAGAACCACATCACCGCCTCGCCGCCGACTGCACCTTCGCTTCGTCATCGTTGTCCATATCTGCACCTGCTGACAACAATATCCACACCCTCCCTTGTTCTCCAACGACCTCAACTGCACCACAATCTCCTCTTCATCACACCAGATCCTCCACCGTCGCCGCACGACAGCATCACGACACCTCGTCATCAAGTTCGTCGCCTCGAGATCGTTGTTAAATCCTGCCGTCAAGAAAGACCTCATCACACCAGATCCTCCAGATCGCCGGAAGACTTGTTATACTTATGATAAAGGACAAGATTGAGCGTGAGACAGAAATTGATTCCGTTGTGGTTACTCCTAGCGTTTCCTTTTCTAGTAAGTCATTGGAGTTCTTTACTATGGTTCGTCTAGTTAGTTTTGATTTTTTAGTAGGTGTTTGAAGTTCTTTTCTGAGTCTAGTATGTCACTAGCAGTGTTTGATATACATCCACTTAGGAATCCCATATATCTCATTTTCTTTCTTCAGCAGTTATGCCCAGTGAGTCTGATGCTTTGCATTTGCCAATTACGCATGATGAGATCTGTAGACAGATAAATTACAATGATGACTACAAATTTGCTACATATTTACATGATATTTTGCAGAAATTTGTAGTTGATTATGAGGTGATAGTTATGATTTACTTTGAGAGGCCGCCACCAGGAATTGTGAGGATGTTGAATGCTCGACGTACAGGTTCCTATAGAGTTCTGATGAGGATTACTTCTATCACTAATGAATTGGATATCCCATGGGATTCTGATATCAGTCTGATTTTAGTGGGGAGAATTTGACTGTCTGATGCATGTGCCTTGCTAGAGCTATCTTCAACTGCAGATGATATGTCACGGAAGTCAGTTCCACTGCCTTGGATTAAACTTGATGCATGAATGTCAGTTCATTGACCACCACTATAGCCTGATTGAGATGCTTCGTGCTAGGAGATTGCTCGGTTCAACCGAACATGCTTGACGTTTGTGATCACTGCATTCACCGGAGTGAATGCTTTCAAGCCGGGAGAATGATGGAGATCATCTCTAGTTATCCTTTATTTTAGTTCTTTTTATTGTAGTAGTTGTTTATTTAGTTTATTTTGTCACAAATTAGTTATGTTGAGAGACTTCTTTTTTATGTAAGCCTATATAAGGTCAAAACTAGCATTGTAGTAGGTAGCTTATGAGATAATGATGTTGAAGCCCTTTTGCTTAGCAGATGATTTGCTTTGCTATCTTATTGAGCATGTTGATTTCCTTGACTTCTTAAATCTTTTGCATGTTGATTTGTAAAAGTGAGTGAGAGGTCACCTGGGTAAGAAATCCTGAATTAATCTTTATCTCCAAAATATCAAACCCTAGTTTTTTCCCCTTTCGTTCTGCATCACTCGCTCCTTGGCTGAATGAGGTTTAAACTGCATACTAGAACCCATTAACTTGCATCCAGATCTATTCTGTGCCCCTCTCCTCGTCATGGTTAACTTGGCGAGGAATTTGGCACCACGCACCACAGAGGGTTGATGTCAAGTTGACAGGTGTGGTCATAAAAACTTAGTCAAACCTTTTGTAGAGCTTATCATACTTCGTGGTCAACCCTGTTTTGATGCAAGAAGGCGGAGCTGATATGGCCTTTCTAATATTTCTACTTCTATGGAATTAGTAGTTTTCCAATAAGAAAGAATAGATAATATCCGAGATAATATCCCTCATTATGCATCCTCCTAATACATACCTTCAGTCTATTATATAACTAGAGGGATACATTGAAGGAAAAACAAACCACCTATGTGTATTATATAATACTGAAAAATTCATTGATAGTGACTACAGAAAAGGAAAAGGAATTGGACTACATAGCACATACAAGATCAACTCAGAAAGATAAATATCCAAACCCCATATTCAAGCAACGAAACAGGATACTCATGGGAAAACATGATGTACATATTTAAAGCTTGAAGAACAAGTTCACATGACAATTATGTATACAGAAACGCATCCTTAAAGAATGTGACATGCAATGCTGATCTCAATAACCAGCTGTTTATTCCTCACTGGATATAGTATAAAGATAGATGTCTAACCAGAAATCAATTAGAAGTCAATGCAAGTAGCAAACACCTTAGCTATGAACATAGGTTTATAGATAACATAAGGACAATCGGCCACATACCACTAGTAAATTACTGGAGCATACTCTAATGCATGCAATAGATTGGATTGATTTAATTAATGAGAATTAAACCATAGAATAAATCGAACCAGAGACATCAACACATGGAGAATAAGCAATACAAGTGTTGAATAAATTACCATTAAGGAAGAGAATCCTTGTATCTGGGTGTGAAGCTACACACTGTGCACAGAGATTAAACACAAAAAAGAAAAAAGAAAAAAAAAGAAAAAAAAACAGGAGAAACAAACTGTCATTAAGTTTATACAGACTCTGAATAGGATGACATCAGAAAGTGCATAGACAAAATCCAGAAGCAATTTCACATGCATAGAAAGATACCACATTAATCTAAAATGGAATAGAGGCAACAACTTGGCAGGCAGCAAGTACAGTTAGTGAATTTACCAGTGACAGAGAGTACCCAAAAAATGCATTACCTCAGTTCTCAGATCTCAAATGATGAAATAAGAAGATAGGAGATTTATCATGAAACCGTGTTGCAAATAGAAAAATCATGAATTCTTGATCCATATCATGCATTGGTAACTATATCACAATGATAAATGATAAAGACAGCCAACAGTCTCTTTTTTTTTATATTTATGCAAAAAAATCAATAGTTGGGATGTCTATGCACACTCTTAAAGTCCCATCTTGCTAGTTTATGAAACTATTATCTGCACCTCAAAGTGTACTTCTGAAGCTTCATGATGGTGTGGGGGGGGGGGGGGGGGGGGGGGTTATGCCCACAACCAAGAACTGGAAAATGAACTAAAGCTTACAACAGGGTTGATGTTGACTTATCCATGTCAAAAATGTGGGAAATTACGGAAAGCACTAAATTTTTATCTTTGTTCCATGCTGTATATCATACAAAAAGGTAAAAGACCAGATAGTTTATCCAAAGGCATACTCTATTGGGCATTGATGAATTGGAGATTGCTAGACGTTTTAGCTGTTGTCGTATAAGTGGAGTCGTGTACAAATGTGAACGCCCAAATATACACATGCTCGCAGTTGCTCATGTTGACATTTTGCCTTGTTTTCAAAAAGAGATGATAGTCAAAAAGATTCAATAGAATTGAAAAAGACGATGACTTAGAGAAGAAGAAGCAAATCAAGCTGAAGTAGTTTAGTCTACTGTATAGTCAAGTAATGCTCAAACCAGTCGACTATCGACTATACAGTCGACTGGATAGATACAGAGAAGAAGAAAATTATAATTAGTCGACTTATAGAAGCTATTATCGACTAATCTGAGTACTCCTCAGTCGACTACTAGTCTGAAGGACTAGCCAACCAATCTGTCGTTCTGAAGCGTGAACAGAAGCGGTGCAAGTTTTCTTCTGATAGAGTTCGAATAGAATTCAGATTCTATTCAATGAATATTTATTTCTAAATTTTAAAGGGTTTAGAATTCTTCTAAATCAAGAAGATCAACTCCTACATCAAGTTCTTCAAGCATCCGACGGCCAAAATCATCTCATAGTCAGAATAAGAGTTGTATTGTAAAATCCTATAAATAAAAGTTGTGAGATTCAAGGGGAAGTTAGATCTCTTGTACCAAGTTTGTTAATAAAACTCTCTCCAGTTCTCTCCCTATGGACATAGGCTAAGTTTGGGCCGAACCACGTTAAATTCTCTTATTATTGTTATTACTTTTTTGTCTTGGTATTACTAGTTTGCTCTAACATAATTTTTCTTTTGCAAGTATTATCACATTGCCACCAGATTTCAAAGACTCAGCTTAGTCGAAATTTACTCAGCCAAGTCGTCACCGGATCGGCGGGCTCCGCGACGAGAACGCGACGCGATATGCTCTTGACCCCGAGTTTTGACCGATTCGGGGCCGACTCGGCCGAGTCCCGATACGACTCAGGTTGAGTCGACCGAGTCAAGGCTGAATCGACCTCGAGTCAGCCGTGCATAAAAGGAAAAAAAAGCAAACTAGAATGGATCGGCTTACCTCATTCACCCGTCTTCGTTCGCTCGCTGCCCTTCGGCGATGCCACCCGCCTCCAGCTCCAGGTAAGTCTCTCTCTCTCCCTCCCTCCCTCCCTCCAATCTCTCTGTCACTTTCTCCCTCCGATCTCTCCCTCTGTCTTCCTCCCTCCGGTCACTCGCTGTCACTCTCCCTCCATCTGATTTCTCTATTTGTCTGTCTCGCTGAAGGAAGGAGGGAGGAAGGGAGACAAAGAGATCTCTGTCTCTCTGTCCTCTCTCTCCCCTTCTCTCTCACCCCATTTTTTTAATTTTTTCATCTCTCTTTGTCCTTGATGGTGTTGAGAGCTCACTTGACCACACAATATTCACAATGGGTCTTGCTTGTTGCTTGCCTGGTACCTCTCTCTATATGTTTTAGACATATGATATATAAATATTCGTGTCTATTATTTTTCTGAGATATGTCGTGATTTTTTCAAAAAAAATTTGAGCTTTCTATATAGCGTTTTGCGCGTATCGCCTGAGACCAATCCGCGACGCCGCGACCGATGCGTCTTTATGCCTGCCGAGTCGGCGATCAAGAACGTGATTTTGATGAACAACAATTAGTATCAAAGCATATCAAATCCGCTAAAACTCATGCATACACAAATCTAGGTTGGATTTGGGAAGGGGTGCATTAGGTTTATTATAAACGTGTTGTACAGGGCTATATCTCTATAAAAGGAACAAGGGAGAATGGTGTAAGTAGGAGTTTCAAGAATGTTCAGGAGTCAGGGGCATGTTTCTACATCTATGTACTTATTCCGGACCCTGTTGAATGCATGTAGATATACAAGGTTGAAACCTACTAGTACAGTGACCACCTTATTAAAGCCTGTATAATTGTGTAACAAGTTACTCAACTGCATTGGACCTTTGACACATTTGAAAAGATGATAGGTGTCACCTTGTGATCCATGCTTCTTTATCACATTGGCAAAAGCAATATTTTTCTTTGTGATGATATTTCAAAGAAAATCCGCTTAGAATTATTCACCTGGTGTTATACATTCATGTTAATGAGTTTAAGACATTCATATAAACTGCCCATGAGCACAGCACCGTCGTGCCTATTAAAAATGCTTTCAAGGCAACACTTTTGGGCAGGTGCCCTAAATCCTATCATGATTCTTTTCTATAGTGATCTTTTCTAGTCAAAATACATCTAATATTACTATTGATAACATAATTAACTACTGTAACGATACACTCTTCTAGTTACATTGAGAGCATCACTTTAAGAAGTGCACAATTTATTTAAAGGAGAATACAAGGATGTAAACAGGGAGAGTGGACTAGGAAGCAAGTTCTGCACAACAAGCACACAACTGTATGCTTGTTCTCATTGTCTTTAATTACAGGTTGAATAGAAGAACCTTGGCTCCCTTCATTACTTTACTGATATCTTTCATAGAAGTAGCTCAGACCGGGGCTAAAGATCTTCAACAAAATAGTATATGATCTTTAGCCCTTGCAACCCTATACCTGTAGGGGTGATCTTTTCGCCATCACCTATAACCCTGTAGGAATTTAGCAAAAAAATTATAATAGTGGAATTAACTAACAGTTCAAGTAGTGTGAAAATAAGAAGAGGGAAAGGATGCTTGGTCAATGATCTTGACCTTCTGCATTTCCTTTGGCCAACAACACTTGGTCAGATCTCCAGTTTTGTTATAAGCATTTGCTGTAACAAAATCCATGTCTTTTTACCTCTAGCCATGAAACTCGAGAACAGAGACAGATATTGGATCCACACACTAAACAAAAATATAACCAAGCCCAAACAAAATTCCATCATGATGAAATGAAATATGAGAATTGGACAAATTAGTCTTAACAAAAACTGCTAACCTGGAGAGCTGTAGAGCTTATATGGAAAAGAGATTTTGCTAGACAATTAGATTGACAGATATTAACAGGATCATTTCAGAAATTCAACTTTGAGCTTAAAGATAAAAGAATTGGCTATTAATATAAATCCAGAGCGTTGGGATTTTTCTCCACAATACATTATAAAAGAAAACATAGGAGCAATTTGACTGAGCATCTTACCTGAAGAAGTGCAAGAGCATTGCACACTCGGTTTGATTGACTTGGTGAAAGATTTGGAGGTGTAAGATAAGGGTATATGGAAACTATCTCCTGAAAAAATCATAAGAGCAGGGGATGGTAACCAAGTATTACAAAATCAAGTAGGTGTTACAATATATACTTTTGAATTATCAAATCACTAAAAATATACCGCTTGTTAATGTCACATCTTCTTGAAAAGCTATAAGATCATCACAATCGCAGCAATTATTAAAAGTTAACAATCTTGTTTTCAAGAAATATGTTTCTGAAGAGGTCAGGAATATAGTCACTCTCTCACAGCACCGTGTCTCCATTTTATGTTAGGTAGTCACACAAGCCCTCTATTAACACTGCTGAAAGTATCATCTGCATAATTCCAATACAATTTTTCCTGTGACTCATTTCCAAATAAGCACCTCCTGTCTTTAAGCCATCAAAGACATTCTTTGTGCATGGAAAATGAAATTGATAGAACAACAACAAGGTTAAGGATCTCATAATAAGCTGGAAAAACATGATATATCATGACTCTATTTTTTTGAATGGAACATGAAATTTATAGAACAGCAACAAGGTTAAGGATGCCATAATAATCTGTAAAAATCATGATACAGGAACACTTCACATAATTTTTTTTACATGGGATTAGAAAAACACCTGTAAGAGTGCTGCAATTGTGCCGAAAGAGTGCCACAACAGTGGAGCTAAATCTTGAAATATCTCTCTTTTCTGCATAGAAAAGATAAAGAAATAAGCACAATACAATTTCTTTCATAAAGGTCGCTTGAAGTGACAAAAGAAATTCAAATTTGTGGATCTTCTGAAGGATCTACTTATAAAAAAGGCCCATGCAACAACCAAAGAGACAGAATTAATATTTCAAAAGGAAGTATAAACAACTAAAGAAATGAGAGTATTCCCTAAGATCTTCTCCAATACTTGGCAGTCCTTCCGACTCCCACAGTAATCGAGATAAATATATTGAGAGAAAAACTAAACAATTTGATCAAGTAATCTAACTCCAACCACAGTGTGAAACTCTGGACCATCAAACCCTCACTACTTTCCCTTGAGGATGACTTCTCCCTAGAAGCTATGTTGCATGAACATGGCCACACCAACATGTACACGACATGTCGACATGCGGCAAATTTTTTAAAATACACATGACACGTGTGTCTACAAGTGTCCGACATGTGCCTAATACGAGACGTTATGATAGGAGTATTTGTGCTATAATTTTCTTTTGTGACCCTACTCGACTTGACCGGGTTCAACCCTCTCAGGTCGGGTCAGGTGACTCTAATGACTTTAGAGTTGGGTACAGGTGAAACCGTGAAAGGCACCTAACCCAAATATTATTCAGGTCGGGTTTGCGTAATGCTATATTTGTGTCGGGTCATCTTTGACCCAATCCGACCCGATTGCCACCTCTATATGTAGACAATTGAGTGTTTTTGCATCCGTTACGCCATTACGGGGAGCGGTTATTTTGCTTTATTTATTTACCTCTTGATTAAACACGAACAACAAACCGGCCACCAACCTATTAACCATTTGGAAATAAATTTACCAAAACCAAAACTTTTTAAAATTTCTTTTCTTTCACGATATTGTTTTAAGAAGCTCTCTTCGTACAACATAACCAGCAGTAATTAATATATTCTTAAAAATGTTAAATTTAAAGACCTAACAACCTAACTATCTCTAAACAACTCTCGATTATTTCAGTTCGTTCTCACATTACCTATGCCCACACTCTTCCTTCCACACAAAAGACACCCAAAATCTAAAAACTAACAAGCATGCATTAAAAAAAAAAACAGTTTCCCCAGAACAAGAGGGAAAAGAGCTAACTTTTCTATTCAAAATGGGCATATCAACTTGACCCATTAACAAGACCCAATTAATCTCTTTGCTAAATGAGAAAAACAAACAATTCACCGAATAACAAGTAATGACATTTAAACTTCCCACTTTTGATAACCCAAACAAAAAAAAACATATACATAGAAATTGAGGAGAAAAGGATCGACCTTTGAGAGATCGAGGAGGGCATTCTCTCTGAGATCACGATCGCACAAATCGAGAACAAGCTGCTCCAACGACGGCATCCTCCTATCTCGCTGGTGAGGAGATTGAGAAGATGGAGAGGGTTGGGAGACAAATAGATGAGGGTTGAGAGCGAGTGGAGGGGTACTTGACATTATTTGATCTCTCTTTCTTTTCTAATTTCCCCACTCTTTTTTTACTTCTTTTTTTCTTATTTTAGAGAGAGAGAGAGAGAGAGTTTGAGATTCAGGAACCGTTACATAGAGAGAGAGAGAGGGGTGCTGACGTTGCGCCGCCTCCGATGCTTGCCATTTGTGGGCCCCGCGGAAATTTTGGGAGTTGGGATGCGGTTCAATTTCAAAAGTTATTTTATTTTATTTTATTTTATTTCTTTCCTATTTTATTTCTACACTCAAAATATTTGCAGAAATTATTACTCAATTTTAAATATACTTTTGGTTCAATTAATTGTGAATTTTGTATATAACAAGGTTTGAAAAATAAAACTCAAAAACATCTAGTAGAGAAATATTCCCAAATATCATTCATGCAATCTTGTGTTTTAGATTTTTGGTAAGAGAATTACATTTAATTTATTTTTAGAAGAAAGTTTTGGAATAATCTTATTTCTAATTTAATCTGATAGCTGATTTCAGAAGCAGATTATCTAAATTTGACTTTCATCAATAATCATTGTACACATTATTCTATTAGAAAGTCCACCAATTTTCAATTATTTATTGCCAAAATTTTTAATAATAAATGGACGGTGAAGATTGGTCTTTAATTGAGATAATTTTTTCCTTGAATCTAAATTGATTTCTACCGAGGTTTTCAGATCTCCGTGTTATGGTCTAAATTTGTGAAACTTGGGTATTTTTGGTTGGAGTTGGAGGGATCAAAAATGAATTCATCTAAATTTACACAATTTCATTACCAAAGAATTTATTGTCTGACTAAATGAAACCAAGAGAATAGATTAAGAATGGGGCAAATATTACTTCTTAAAATTCACATACCATATGAAAATATGACTACAACTTGTAAACTTTGCTAGAATTATATAAATTCAAAAGTGACAATACATGTACAAATTGTCTAAAATCTATATGTTCTAACCATCAATAAAATGTGGATACTTTCAAACCATTTAATTTGTAAATAAATGTAAGTTACTAACAATTACTAATAAAAAGATTGTAACTAAAGCAATTAAACTTATAAGAAGAGAGGATAGGAGAGACCTTGGAGAGGTTGAAGATCGCACCCTCGCGACGCTCAAGATAATACACATCTGAAATCCACTGTACGATATAAGTGGGAACAGTGAGTGGTTTACTTTGAGATGAAAGAGCAATAGGAGAGGGTTCATCGGAGGAAGGGTTTGGGTAGATGTCGTCTGGGAGGTCCTCCATTTCTAATGAGAGCGATGGTTCAAAGAGTATTTTAAGGTTTTAAATCGATTAAACCCTTCAGTATATCAAGAAAATATACGCCTCGTTTCCATCGTTTCTGTCGTTTACGCAGAGGGTGTGGTAAAAAAAGGGCCGAGAACCTGTCCGAGTGGGCCTTTAATTGAGCATGCCAAAAAGGAATGTTTTTAGCGTTATGTTTTTTTCTTACTTCGTTCTTTGAATTATTTATAGATTTTTTTCCTTTTGATAAATGAAAAATGGTATAAACCCAAAATAGAAAGATGGATTTGAAGGACGGAAGAGTAGCATTTTTTTTGTGTAAAGCATCCAATATGCATTCATGTTAGGAGAAAGTAAACACCCAATGCCAGCTTGAAATTCAAATTGATTTGGTACTTCCTATATCTCCTCTGAGGGGGTATGGATATTGGCATACCAAGAATTGACTAAGGCACACACCAATTAATTACAAGAGTGTCATTATTTTTTTGACAATTTTACCCCCTAGTTAAAAGTCCAAAATGTCCTTTCTTCTTCCTCACGCTTCCTCCTCCTGCTCCTCCTTTCGTGGCGACCGTTGACGGTCCCTCCCCCGCCCCGTCCTTATCCTGTTGTGAGTTGTTGCTGCCAGCAGCAACAGTCGCAGCAGGAGGGGGGGGGGGGGGGGGGGGGAGCTCTACCTCCTCCATGGCAAGCTCCCCCTCCTCCCTTGTTGTTGCTGCTGCGAGAGAGGAGAGCGGAGTACAAGGTAGGAGGGGAAGGGGGGAGGCGAAGATAGGGAGGGGGAGGCAGCCGGGGGGCAGGGGAGGCGCAGATAGGGAGGGTGGATGGGATGTTGGGGGCAGCAGAGCACGCGGCGAAGGAGAAGGTAGGGAAAGAACGAAGGAGATGACAGAGGTAATTAGAGAATATTTAAAAAATTAGTGTGCGCCTTAATCAATTTTCTGAATGCACTAATCCAATGTGCGCCTTAATCACTTCCCGGTGTGCCAATATTCGTGCACAAGCAAGGAATCATTATTTCAACTCAGACAAACAATGAAATAGCTTAGAGAAAAAGGAGACAATCAACCCACAAGAGCAGCAAAATGTACTTATCCAATATTTAGGTTGATATAAATAGAATAATGTTAATATTCAAAAAATTTAGAATAATGTTACATTTTCAGTTATACAACAGGAAAACAAGGTACAAACAAGAAACAACCAATTTCTATCTCCTTTATATTCATCCATGTATATCATTTCACAAGTAAATAGTTACAACTTTTCCAGATTTCAGGTCCACACAACAATGGTCTTTATGAGAATGAACCTTGCAAGATCACATTGCACATATTCCACCGAGATCCAAACAAACAATGATATATATACGAATGAACCCTGCAAAGATCTTCACATCATCTTGCACATATTCCATCGAGCCATTTCAGTGTTGGAAGCACAAGATCTTCGCGTCATCTTACACACATTCCATCGAGCCATTTCAGTGTGGGAAGCACCTTTGGTAATAAATCTCTGAAAGCTTCATCAACAACAGCATTCCCAGCGATATCCAGTTGTGTGAGTCTCAGTTCTTTAAACAACAGTATAGCCTCCCAATAGTCTCCCACCTTGATGTTGTCCTTCTTGAGCTCCTCTACAATGTGTTCAAAATCGTTAGTATGCGACAATGGAGATGCGCATAAGTACCGTGATGTGTCCACTGGGTGAGAACCGATCTCATTGGATGAGATGTTTAGCACTTTCAATGATCTCAGCAGCTTCAGAGGTTCCAATGCCGTGAAGCTACTAATATGATTGTTACTTAGGTTTAAGCAGACGAGAAGTTGCAACGCCTCTAAACCTGTAATTTGCCACAAATGTTGTTGAAGAAAATGTTTTGTCAACAAAATAAGGTCACACAATAAAAAAGGAGGAAAAACAAAGTAATTGCATTGGGGGGGGGTGTTGGTTTGCAAGTAGATCTATGAATAGGGAAGGGAGGGAGAAAAAAACTCTCAATGTTTCCTGATGACACGAACAATGACACTGAAATTAGCTCATTTCCTCAATTGAATGTGCATACCATGTAGCACTTGACACTTTCAATTGTGAGGCCATGTCCATGTCCAGCACATATGACACTACTTGCCTGTGCTATTTCCATTTCATAGCTATAATTTTAGAATTTGTCGTGTGCTGCTGAAGTTCCGTGTCATGTCGTGTCGTGTCTGTGTTTCTTCTTTGTGTACATATCATGACAATCAAACAACCACAAGAAATATTATGGTCCATGCATCAATCTATCATTGTGATTCATGCATAATGTACAAGTGATTTGAGAAGTATCTGTTTAGCAGTTTCTATATGGTCACCAACAAACCTTAGCCCTTCGCCATTAATATTGGTTAGTTAAGATGGAAGATCCACAATTGGAAAGAGAGGCCACGACAAAAACAAATATCAAGTGGAATGATGGACGTTGTGAACAACCATACATCAATCGAGAAACACACGATGAAAAATTTAACTCTGGGAGCAATTTTAGAACATTTTACATCAATTTGAAAGCCAGATAGACTCTCTCAAAGTGCAGAAGATGTTTTTGACCTAGAGTAAACTGCCTACCAGTATTGATAACAACCCAAATTGAAGAGAGCTAAATCTTAAGATCTCAAGTCCAGAGCTAAGGAGCAAGTGCCAATCATAGTGCAATAAAACAACCAACAGAGGGCATATAAACATAAGGCACTCAAACATCACACACAGACACGCGCGCACAGACACGCACACACGCACGCGCACGCACACATTTTGCTTAACCCTCACATCTCACCATCCAAACAAGAAAGGCCATATCACACAGAGCCAGGAAGCGCAAGTTATGCATGTAAGCAATAAAGCGCTGCCCTTCTGGACTTTTATTCACTAGAAAGGATTCTAGAGGTCAGAAATAAAACATCATCCAACTTCTTGTATATCATCCAACTGTCAAATAATGCTCATATAAAACAAATGATCACATATCAGACAACATGCACCAATATTGAACCAATATTTCTACAAGATAATCATGCCAAACTATGATTGTTTTGTAACGTGCTAAAAAAAATCTATTAAGGATAATGACATGGTTCTTTTAGCTTTAAGAAAAACATGTAAATATTAATCATGAATATGCATCAGATAATTTAAGAGAAGTTTGATTTATTTAAACCATCATTAACTCTTGCCAGGGGTAGAATAATCAGCCTCTATTTTGCTGATGGACATACATCTAGAGATGTCTTCATGAGTGAGAGCAAAAGTAATAATCCAGCATCATCAAGTGTTTATTCTTCCACAGATATGAAAACATGGGTTTAAAGGGAACGACAACAATCTAGGACTGAACTTCTGTTTCTTCTTCTTTTTCTTCTTCTATGTTTTCTTAGGGGGTGGGGTGGGGTGAAGTTTATAAAAACTTAAAAAGTAGATGCATGAATAAGCAAAGACAAGCTAAGAAAAATAGTTAAGAGTGCACACGTACTTATTTGATTGTCCCAAATGAAAAAGGAGATTGAGCAGAACATAACAAAATAGACGTAAACATTTTATCATATCATGTTTGAACAATGTTGCTATGGATGGCTTCATTTGACTCTTTCGGATTATTTTATACATCAGAAATGAATGTGAATTCCTACAGGAAATCATATCATCTTCACTCTTTACCTAGACTCTGTTTTAAGGGAATTTAAAGGCTTGCCCCTTAGTCGCAATTGCTATTGCGTTACTAGATATGAGAGGCTTAACCCTTTCAAATTGGCAATCAAGATTCTGTCATGCGTCCCTATGATGGGGGACAAACAATAAAAAGAGGGATAATTGAGAACGAATAATAGGAAATCTCATCCTAGAGTGGGTTTGTAACCTAAGAAATATTTGAGACTTTCTCCCTACGGCATGTCACCCAAAAGCACACAGGCTACAAATGCACTAATAGCACTTTTCATATCATCAACTGAAGAATTCCATAACAGTCTTGACCTTATATAAGCCTACATCACGAGCGATTTTCCACCACAACAAATGTGGGACTAAAAAGAAACTAAAAAGGCTAAAATAAAACAATTACTAATCCAACTCAAATAGGCTAAGAAAGCAACTAGATGTCCCCATCATTCCCCCAGATTGGGGGAAACTCGACCCGTCGAGTGTAAATCTCCTCGACTCTCAATCAGACCATGATGGTGGACATAGACCCAGCAAATGTGCATCAACACTGAACCAAGGCGGTGGGGTGGGACAGGCTTCTGTGAAAGATATGTTGTAGGCGATGGTAGATTCAAAAAGACATATGCAGCAGATCGAGTCGAATCCTCTCCACTGAAAGTCGAGCGGATACCAAGATCCCATGGGATATCCAACTTGTCACTGATGAAAGCAATCCTCCTCAGAATCTTATAGGAATATGTACGTTGATTGTGCAACGTAGTCACAATTCAGAGTGAGAAATACCTGTCACTTCATTAACAACTGCAAAATCCTGCAAGATACTACGTGAAAATAATCATCATTGCAAATTGCTACCTGTCTGGGTGTTTCATCGTGTGCAAGAGGCAAATGCAATGCAATTGATTCACTAGATTTAACTCATAAAATAGGAGAAAGAGAGGCATGGGTTTCCTAGGAGAATGTACTTCAGACACTGCTAATGGCATAATATTATTAGAAATGACAGAAATCTGAAGAAACTCAGAAGAAAAATCCAAACAATCACTAAAGAAAAGGCACTAAAACTAACATGATGTATCATATAAAGGAACTCCAATGACTTGGTGAAAGAGAAGACACTAGAATTAGCAACAATAGATTCACACTTTGTTTCCTGACTTTCTTGATTATCCTCATGAACATAGATCTCATCAGGTATGCGTATACTAGAATCTACTAACGCTTTCACAACATCAACGATAATCGCAAAACACATAGGGATCTCATTATAAATCGGTGGACAGGAGTCAATTGATGTATCCTCTATGACACTAGAAATCTCAGAATGAATGTGGACATTCTCAACAACATTTGAATCGTCAATATTATAACTAAGCACAATATTAACATGTCGACTCATCAAGGGGCGTTGGTAGCCATAGTGTCCATATCTCTTATATTTAGAACACTGCTCCCAGGCTATGGCACTGACTATTCTCTTGAAAGTTAAGTTTATCTTTAAGGCAAAATCAAAAACATCTTCAACAGAGTCCACATCATAGGAGCTAGTGATCATAGCACGCCCAATGTCGGATCTTAAACATGAAATAAATTTGATTATGGTCAAGAAACGGTGCTCTCTCACATCACAACGATGGGTTATGTCCTCAAATCTGGTTATGTAATCTCTAACAGACAAATCACCCTGGCAGAAGTTATGTAACTCGTTTAATTATGTTCTCTCCCGAAGTTGCCAAATCATATGATCAAGTTTATCTAGATTATTCATGTTGGATTTTTCAAAATGAGATATGAAACAAAGGTGAAGTCATAACGCACGCAGATGTAATGCAAAATACTAGACTCAAAATAAAACTAAATGTGTGCACTAAATGAGAAAGAATTAATATACCCTAAAGTTCAACTTCTAAATGCAACAAATGCAATCCATACGATCAAGATAACACACAATGATGTAAACACTAGATAGAAGCAAAATACAAATTAGCTAATAAAATTACTGTAATCCACTAGTATAGCAAGTAATCGACAATTGATAAATCAGTTCAAGATAGATGTCACTTGAGGAGTGAGTCGTTCATGCCCAACCTAAGATTCTTCTAGGATTTCTTGAAGAAATGACCACCCTGAGAGATGCAAAGCACGCAGTCTTTGAACAGTAGTATGAGCTAGGAATGAACAACCTCGAAAATGGTGCGAACCGAGCTCGAATCGGGCCTGGAACAGGCTTTGGACTGGTCCAGAACAATCGAGACAACTTAATTAACTTGGTTAAACTGATCGACTCAGTGATCCGGGTTGACTCAATGACTCGATCGCTCCCTAAGACCGGTTTAAGTGGATCCGGGTCTGACTTGAGTAATTGAGTCTGGGTTGTAAGTCAATTCAAACCCTAAAATCCAAATAAAAATCAAACCCAATCGATCAATTCGAACACTCGGGATGCAAGTGGACAGAGGAAGCGAGCGTGGAGTAGCTCAGGCCGACGAGGAAGCTGCTGACGACGATGGGGAGGCACTGAAGATAATGGGAAAGGAGAAGGCCTCGTCGGATGAAGACGGCGACAAAGATGAGGACTGGCGGAGCCGAAGGTGACGTCGAATTCGTATGGTTGGTCGGTGTCGAAAGTGGGCAGGTGATGCAGCGGTGGTGATTTTCGGTGGACGATGAGGGCGTGGACCATGGTTCAAAGTCGCGGTCTTGACCGCCGACTCGACAGACACTGAGACGCATTGGTCGCAGCGTCGCGGATCAGGCTCGAGAGACGCGTAAAATACTACATAGATAGCTCAAAAAATCTAAAAAAATCATAACAAATCTTAAAATAATATAGACATCAATATTTATGTATCACATGTCCGAAACATATCACCAAGCACACTCAACATAAAAAGAGAGGGTGAGACTCAGTCAGTCTTTATCTTTGTAAGTCTCACTCTCTCTTTTCTCTGCCTCACTCTCTCTGTCTCTCACCCGCTCGCTCTCTCTCTTTTCTCAATCTCACTCGCTCTCTCTCTCTCCTCTCTTTCTGGAGGCGGGTGACAGGTGACAACGGGCGACGAAGCCACTGCGAAATCAGGAGAGAGCGGAAGGAGAGAGACGGAGATATCAGAGAGGGAGAGACGAGAGAGAGAGAGAGAGAGCAGAGGAGGGGAGAGAGTTACCTCGTCGACGGCACGCGGCGGCGGTGGCAAAGGAACCACGACGGCGGAGCTAACTACCATAAAGAAATTGAAGACAGTGATGCCCTAGATCGAATCCGCTGCGAAAATTTTCAGTTTTTTTTGCTATTAACTTTCACGTTTTGACTCAGGGCCGACTCGATCGAGTCAACCCGAGTCATCTCGCGACTCGGTAGAGTCGACCCTGAGTCGGTCAAAACTCGGGGCCAGGGCGTATGGCGTCGCGTTCTCATCGCGGAGCTCGCCGATCCGGAGACGACTCGGCTGAGTCAACTCCATCTCGGGTCGAGTCTTTGAACCCTGGCGTGGACGGCGGCGAGATTGATGACGAAGACGAGGGACATGATCTGATGGCAAGATCCGCTAGCGGGTTGAACGACAATGTGGATAAAGTCGATCGGAGAAGACGGTGATGGCGAAGGCAAGTAAGAAGTGGTGGACTGAGATCGAAAATGGTAGTGAAGACGACGAAGACGGGATCTGGTGGAGTTGGTATGCTGATGTTTCTTGGCGAGAAGGATCTGGCGACGGTGAAGTCGGTCGAGGAGATCGGAGAAGGCCGCGTTGCTTGGGTGGCTGTCGTCGGGCGAGATCTAGAGTCATCAGCAGCGGTGGGTCGTCGAGGAGTGGTGGAGATGTCGTCCAGTGTTGTCGAGGAAGATCTGCTGCGCAGATTTCGTGGCAAGGTCGTTGATGAAGGCGGAGGAGAAGAGCTCCGAGGTGACGACAACGTCGTGCAGACGGAGGAGGCGTTGTCTAAGGAGACGTCGGAGAGGAGGAAAAGACGTCGAAGGGGAGTCTCTGGTCGGTGGATTGAGAAGGACGAGAAGAGGGGAGATGAGGTCTTGCGGGTGTTGGCAGCGGTGATGAGGAAAGAGAAAGAAAAAGGATGGGGAACAGTGTTGTTTCTCCTTTTTAAAATTTCTTTTTCTTTTCTTTTCTTTTTCTTTTTCTTTTCTTTTTTTAATTATTTTCTCTCTTTTTTTGATTTTTCTCAGATATAGGGTTTTGTGGAACTAGGGAATTTTTTGTGAAAGGGAAAAGATTTTTGTGGAAGTTAGGGGTCTGTGAAAAAGGAAAATTAGGGTTTTGAATTTTGTGGAAAGATTCAGGATTTAAACTCTGATACCAAATTGATGGGGGGCGAACAATAAAAAGAGGGATAATGGGAACGAACACTAGGAAATCCCATCCTAGGGTTTGAACCTAAGAAATATTTGAAATTCTCGGGTGTCTCACTCAAAAGCAGACTAGTTATAAATGCATCAATATCATATTCATCAACTGAAGAATATCATAGCAGTTTGACCTTATATAGGCCTACATCATCAGCGATTTCCCACCACAACCAATGTGGGACTAAAAGAAACTAAAAAAACAAGCTAAAATAAATCAACTACTAATCCAACTCAAATAGGCTAAGAAAGCAACTAGATGTCCCTGTCATCACCCTCTCCTACTCATAGATATGTTACATAGGAATTTGACACCAGTTCTTAAAAGGATCTTATCGTGTTGATTTCCAGTCATAGAAATTGGTCAATTATTATGCAGAGCTTTTCTTGACTTAAAGTTGTGCTCCATAATAGCTCTCCTATTTTGACAGTAAAGTACTTAAATGATGATGAACTTTAAAAAATATATATTGGTATGGATTTTATGAGAGAAGAGCTGCATAGAGTTTCAAAAATATTACAAAGAGTGGCGTGAATAACCTGCAATTGATCGGAGCTCATTATAACTAAGATCTAGCATCTGAACCCATAACAGACGCTCAACACACCCGAACCTTGTCAGTGATAATCTGCTAAGTTGCAGGCCATCATGCCGAAAACTAATAGGAATCAGCTCATTAGATTGCAAAGAATGTTTCATAAT
Source organism: Agave tequilana (assembly GCA_038442645.1). Lineage (NCBI taxonomy): Eukaryota > Viridiplantae > Streptophyta > Magnoliopsida > Asparagales > Asparagaceae > Agave > Agave tequilana. The sequence goes on from JAVJIF010015146.1 coordinate 48,484, forward strand.
AGATTTTCATCAAAAGTTGCCTGCACACAGGTTAAAATCATACCAATGTTAAGAATGAATTGTCATATAAGAAATAATTCACATCATGAGAAGAAAAAAAAAGGGAAAAAAGATGCACGACATGAATATCAAATTTCATAGCGCATCAACAGAAGTTCAAACAACATTCATTGAAACTATTACTTTTATGATGTTAGTTAATGAGAAAAACAAGCCTTGAAAGAATAACATAAGTGATTCATAAGCATAGCAAATCCAAAAAGCATTTCTTCTGCCACATAGCATATTTCAAGATTGCACTTGAATTCCTCAAAACAAGGACTTTCAGTAAATGCACAGGGGAAAACAAGTGCAACCCCAAGAAACATTTCTTCTGCCACATAGCATACTTCCAAACATTTTCTGCGATTTTTTTCGAAATCCACCAGTGCACAGTGCATAAACATTTGTTGTATCAGCGATTATTCATTCTCTTCACGTAACAATTACTATTCTGTTTCAGCTTTAAGGCAGAATTGATGTATTTTAGTCAATGAAAATGCACATGGCTATTACAAGAACATCAATCAGAAAATTTGAAATAGACATTTGACATTCCTTAGACTAGGCGTTCATTATGCCTTCATTTAAGACATTAAACATCAAATAACTGAATGAAGTATTAAAATTTGTTCACTCAGAAAATTGGAGATTTTCCCTGCTTTTCCTTTCTATATCAGAAGAGTAGTTTCTTATAATCTGTGTCATAGGAGTAAACATAACAAACATTGAAGATACTAGAATTTTCAGACATAAGAGACATTGCAAAATTACATAATGTTTTACAAAAGTTTAGCCATTGGTCCCATTCATACATACTAGCATATCCATTAAGGATCTCTGTATTATATAAGAAATATAGGGAGCATGTGTTGAATACTAAAATGTTTTACAGCCTTGTCTCTGTTGGATCGGATCCATACATGCATCTACAACCGCGAGCACAGGCGTGTGCACACACACGAACATGATGAAGTCAAGAAGATGAATAAAGATGAAAACGGAACACAGAGACTGATTCATTATAACCAAGCTCCGTTCATCTTCATAATATCTTGCATGAGATGGATCCAATTTTACCAAGTCATCAAAGAGTTCCAAAACCTCCTCCGAATGGGTCCTTTTTTGCATGAGAAGATTTCATGTGATGTCATTGCATCCTGAGCAATAAGTAGCCGTGCTAGTGTCAACTTCACAAATTTACTGCAGGGAACAAACAAGTCAAGATTACAGAGGAACAAAAGTGGCAATAAAGACACAGAGAATCCACCTCAGCAAGTCAGAAGCAAACGAGAAAAACTGACCAATTTTCTTCAGACAACTCCCTGAAAAGCGCGATTTCATTACAAAAGTCTCCAGATTCCATTTTGACACTTGGGGTTCATGCTCCTTGGTGATGCTCAGTTTGTAGAAAGAAATTTCATTAGCACTCCCGTAGTCAAATTTTTGCAATCATCATTCCACTGAACCACCTCCTCGACAGATTCTTCAGTCTGATCCTTGTGAGTAGATTCATAGTGATGGTGAACTTGAACTGCAAATTATGAGGATAGTAGGAGCCACTTGACGATATGATACCGCGCAAATGACCAACGCTAACTTCAACAGTTGAAGAATCTGAGTAGCTAAGTTTTGTATCAGAAATTTTAAGATGTGTCACCCAAGAATGGGCTTCTCTTGATTTAGTAGTTGACAGCGGACTCCATATAAGGTCTTCATTCTTAGAAAAGATGGAATTCACAATAACAGTTGATGAATTCACTCCACTGACAGCTTGATTAAAATAAAGAATGATAGGCAAAGTTCCCATATGAAGAGAATAGTGGTAATCAGGACTAGAGAACCGGGACAATTTGTAACATTTCGCGTCAATGGATAAAACCCAATCTGATCCTTGTGAAGGCCATGAAGAAAATAAGCAGATGATCGTCTGGGGTAACTGTCTGATCCAAGAGCCAGAGATGATAAAACCATCCACTTTGATCACTTGGGTCTGTAAAAAAGAGCTTGGCGTACAAGCTCATACTCCTCGGTCAAGATATTCTCCTTTGCATCAAAACCCTCAGCTTTCTGTTTCAGCAATTGAGACAAAAGCGCACTAAAAATTGCAATTTATATTAGGAACTGTGACAAATCAATGAGTTCACAAGGGATAAAAACATAAACACAAAAGTTAGAAACTCAGAAGAAACAAAATATTGAGTGGATAATCACCGCCTTATCGACAACGATAGAACGTAATCAGCAAGCAAAATCCTCTCTCTTCAAATGATGATTAAGTTTTCTTAATGCATGTCATTGGCTTGTTTCTGAGGAATTCAAATAACAAGCGCAGACATCAATGACTATAATTGAACATACTGAA